>JAAEAF010007451.1:0-39567 GCA_011037195.1 Triatoma infestans | reverse complement strand
TGTGTGTGTTATGTATGTGAACGGCATAGCTCAAAACGAAAAATTGTAGAAAGTTCAAACTTGACATTACGTTTAGGTATCACCATGGGATCTGACGGTGCGTGATGTGTCAATATTCCTCAACCGGAAGTACCACTTTACTAGTTGTTTTTTTTACGTTTTTGCAATTTTCTCAAAAATGGCTCCGAAGATTTTCTTTAAACTTGCTATATCAACTACACATACAAAGAGCTACAACTTTTATTTGAAACCTTTCTCCAGGAAAATTCATTTAAGGGCACTTCTGGGGGAGAGGTGGGGTTAGGTTTTCATCTTAACTGCTGTTTCAGTATATTAGACAATTCTGTCATCTAAATAATGTTAATTAGAATTAAATATGTTGTTGAAATTCCGAGTTTGAAAAAAAATAGATAACCGGAAGTGCGTTTTTACTGAAATATAATTTTCAGTTTTCTGGTATTTCTCGAAAATGGCTCCAACGATTTTCTTTAAACCAGCGTTGTTAACTATACATATAAAGAGCTACAACTTTTATTTGAAACTTTTCCCTGATAAATTCATTTAAGGGGACTTTTGGGGGAGGGGGGGTTATGTTTTTCTTTAAAATGCTATCACAGTTGATTATACAATTCTGTCATCCAAATTGAAATAACTAGAAATTAATATATGACCCAAATTCCGAGTTTCAAGGAAATTAGTAAACCGGACAGTTTTACTGGACAGTGTTTTCACTTTTCGACGAATTTCATTAAATTTGGTACACTCACTATAAAATTTGTCAATTATAATTTTGAGTAGTGGAGTAAGAGAAAGTTGTGTGAGTGTTTCACACCAGATTTTTTTTTTCGTACAAAGCCTTTTACCTATACATTGCAATACCGTTCAATAATTTTCTTACGTGTAAATATTTTCTTGTATATAATCTGTACAATATTTCTTGATAAAAATATTTTGTAAACGTTTACCGTATTTCTTATTCGTATTTTCTTTTAATTTGAAAAATTTATGTATTCGTTATTTTGCATTATTTTCACTTATATTGCATGTATGAGAAAATCTCTTACTTCTATCTGTAAAGTAGTTTGATTTATTTATATCTTTATTTATTTTTTCTTCAATAATTGATTAAATAATTGGCTGTAAGCCTATAAGTATTAATTAAAGTTAATTAAAAAAAAAAAATTAACTTTAAAATACGCAAAGATGGTCAGATACTGTGGTCACAAATTAGAAAGATTATATTTCCAAACTTCGACACTGGAAGGTAAACGAGGAATGATCAAGAAGAAGAAGATATTTCCAAACTTCAGGAAGTTCTATGTGGTATTATTGAGGTGGTGATGTGGTATTTTTTTTTTTGCGCATCGACAACTGCGCGGTCATTAGCGCTTCTCAGTTAATTTTCTTTCTCGAACCTGGTCCACACGAGCCGGGATGGCACATGTTATCCTAGATGGCATCAACTCTGAAAACCTTGCTCAGAAAGGGTGGTGTGGAGCCACAGGTTGTCAAATATCCTTTCCACAAATCCCTTCTTAATTCATCGATCCAGTCGATAAGGAGGAGTGTGGAATGTTGTTTCGTGCCATCCCTTATCCAACTAGAACTTTATTTGACTATCAAGTGTGCAAAACTAAAAGGGTATTTTGCCCTATGTACCACATTATAACATGTGTTATTGACTTATTTCTTACTACATTTTACTTATATTAGTAGCTTCTGATTGTATGATTTATTCTAAAGAGGCTATTTTACTATACAAAATATCTGGGGCGTTTAGTACTTTTAACAAATGTTCCTGCATACCCAAAAAGAATTAATCCTAAAGTGATCTAAACTTAATGGAGTTGAAATACTTTTATACAATTTCTTTCAACCCCTGTTAAAAACCCAAACTTAACATACATTCTTAACATTCTCGCTAATATACATTCACGCCAATAAATATATTCACGCCAATAAATACATTCACGCCAATAAATATATTCACGCCAATAAATACATTCAAGCTATTAAATACATTTTCATACTAAACAATAACACGAGGGGAAAGTACTCGCTATTCCTTTCCCCTTTTAAATCGACTAACCTAAGTGGGTGAAGTACTTGATATATTTTTACCTACGTTTGCTTAACCGTTGGCCATTCATGGGCTGTTGTGCCATAGGTTTTTTACAAAATGTTGACTTTAATATTATATAGAAGGGGACACGTAACTATAATGAAAATATTTTAGAATGAAACGGATTCCTTCCAGCTCACCCAACAACCAATCTAGAAACAATTATTTCGGAAACAAGTTTTAAACAAAAATTGGTTATATACGTATAATGAATGATACCAAGTTAGAGAAAATCGTTACAATAGTTATAAGTAAAAACGCAGGAAACTATAACAACCTTTTCAGTAAAGCCGCACTTCCGGTTTTCTTCAAACATGGTATCCACTAAATTCTTATTAATATTATTTAGATGATAGAATCGCTTGAATTTAGAGGAAAGATCAAAATCCCAGGATTCCCTTAAATTGCATATTAATGAAAAACAAAATATCTAATTTCAGTTTACTGCAATTTCCGTTTGTGAGTTATGCTGACCTTCCCATTCCACGCGCACACACACTGGGAGAGCGAGACCCATTTCTAGAAACCACTTTTTCATATTTAAGGGAACTCAAAACATGTATATCCATAAAAACTTAATTTTAAAAATTAACACGATTAATCATTTCTCTTACAGTAGTAAGAGAAAATCAAAATTGGTTAAAAATGAATATACTAAAAAAAATAGTGGGAAAAAAAGAAGAACGGAAATTGCATTCATTAAGTACAATAAATTGTTAAGAAATGTGAACCTTAAAGATAAGATTAAGAATGGCTTAATTAAGAAGTGAACGCTAGCAGAAAATTCTATTTCATATATGTTGCCAGCAAAGAAACTACAAATAAAATGTAGAATGTTTGTTCCTTTTGGACGTATTTTTCTCTTTCACCAAGAATTACATTTGGCAAATAAACTATGCTGGATATAAAACGCAAATAATGTATTTCCTAAATTACATTTAAAAGATTAGAGTAATAATTTGTTGCTATTACGTTACCAGGTAAGTTCTCACTAATATGTATGGAAACTTAAATTATAATTTGTTTTCATTAAAAATGCCTTAATTGTAAAGAATCTATCAGATTAGGGTTTTCGAAACCTTGACGCAAGGAATCTGATCTTTTTTGTAAAGAATTATCCCTCGAGACTATTGTATTTAGGCGATAATGCCCGCATAATTACAATAGGGTTTTAGATGATAAACATGAGACAAATAGAAGCCACTGAAACTCTCGGGGTGACAACTGTCGCATATGCCATTATGCTCTATCCATTAATGGAATATGCCCTGCCTGAATTAATGTTGAGAGTGTGTGAAAGATATCGTGCTAGAAAAGGCGAGATTATACAAAATATTCCAAGCATTTAACAGAAATTCTAGAATTTCTAAGATTGGAAGGGAAAGGCAAAAGAGTGATTGTCACTTGCTCGCAAGACTTTTGCATCAGAGGTGATCTTCCGAGACTAAGAAGAAATTAACAACTAAGGAGAATAGTCCAATTACTGGCGGTTTAATAAATTTTAAGAAGTCTAAAAAAGGAATTTGGCATGAATATTTTGTGAAGGGTATCACAATAATGATAATTGCTTCGAGGCCTAAATTATGAATGTAGATGATGTCCTAACTTTTTTAAGAATGAGGAACATTGCTGTCTGAAATGGGGCCATAAAAGAGAGCAATGGAAAACAGTTTAAAGTGTATAACCTGCTATTTTGGACATGCCATTGTTATGTCCTGAGAAGAAGGTAAAAAATGAAAAAAATAGGCCAAAGGGTGAACAAAGTGTGGCTAATACCAATTTCCCAAATGTACTTATGCAAACTCTTAATCGTTATTTTGAAGGGGAATGTCTATTAATTCAAAAATTTAATAAAAGGGGGAGACTAAAAATTACTTTGAAGGGGAGAGTTTTAATTGATATGGGATCGCAGAGATCCTTTATAACTAGAAGAATGGCAAAGAGGTGGGTCTCCTCAATAATTGGGAATACAAAAACAGTGGTTCTTGGTCTATTATGGAGTCGCGTAACAAGGATAAATTATCAATAAAGACAAATTTTACTACTGGGGATAACGTCTATGTGCCTGACGTTGGAGTGATTCCTCAACTGTGCTGACATGGATTAGACGCCAAGAACGTTGAAGCATTTTTATATGAAACTGAGTAGATTAGATTTATTGGGGTTGGCCATCGCCACCGCGACCCCATGGGTCTATTGTAGCAACCACAAGTTAGAGTTCCCTCTCCAGGCTTGCCTGTTTAATTAGACCTTGGGATCTGGAGACAAAGAAGATGGTGACTGCTGCGATTAATTTTAGTAGCAAGATTTTTAGCCGGTACTTTTCTAGATACTCTTGTATAGTGCGTCTAAAATTCCATGGATATTTCGCTTTTTGGGCAATATTAAGGCTAATTTCATAGTGCCCAAGAGTGATCTATCATTTCAGAAATTTGACAACATAGAGAAAGTCTTACTGAAGTTGATCCAAAAGAATTCATTTGAAAGAGAGGAAGATAAGAAAATGAAATAGCAAAAGCCTGAGATAGATCAGGAGGGACTTGTTCGAGATTGATCCAAAATCTTGAACAGAAAAGATTACTTTGATTTTCGAGCACCCATCATTTACCTGGAGATCATATAATTGTGAGGCGTCTGATAGCGGATGCTTATTTAAGAAATGGGACAAAGACTTGTTGAGGGAAAAATACTGACTATTGAGAGATAAGAAAACTGTACGAAGAATGATAAAACAATGTGTTACTTATGCAGATTTGCTGCAAGAACTTTAGAAGCGGAAGCGCCATCCCTACCAGAAGATAGGGTACGCGATGCTCTCATTTTTTATTGATTTGGTGGTGCCACCATGGAAGTAAAGTAAATATGAATGATGTAGTTCACTTGTGCGATTTACAGACACTTCATCGCACGAGAGAACGATCTAGAACCGTATTTACAAAAAATTGTACTAACTTTAGAGGAGTCAATAAAGTAATGTGGGCTGGAAAAAGATAGCAGCTCATACTACACATTGAATGAAGTTTTAATACTCTTTCTGTCTTTTCATGGGATGGGTTGAAAGAATGATTGGAATGGTGAAGGTCTTCTGAAGAAAAATCTAGGAAGAGCGTGCCTGACTCATGATGGACATATATATTAATAGGCGAATGTGAAGCTATGGTCGAATGTCAGATATGGAACGATTACTACGTAGTATATCTGAGAACTGTGAAGATCCTGCGGGCCATAACCCTTCAAATGTTTTTAAGAGAGGATAAAGAGGAAGGTGTTCCTGATCTAGAACAAGTGGATCAGTTGCGCTTCGTTGCAGACTTCAAATATCGAAGAGGAACTTTGTAGGAACTTATCGGAAATAATCGAATATCTGGGTAGCTCATCCTTTTCTCTAAAGAATGTAGCAATGAATGTAAGAGTATCCATAGAAGGAGAGGTAATCCTAATTGGTTTGGTTAACAAAAAAAAAGTTTAGATTCGCTGCTGGCTGTTGTTGAAGAATTGAACAGTGGAAAAGGATGGTCTTTGTCGAGTACTACAAGTAAGGACCTCAAAGGGAAGAATTACCGGGCCAATTTAACGTATTTACTTCAAGAAGCTAAATTGAGCCACTGTGAAGCGAAAACTCGTTGCGGGAAAATGGTGAAAAACTTGTTCGCTGTAGATGCTGAGGGTTTTAACGTTATTCGCTTATTAGTTTTAATTATTATTGTGTTTATTTTTTTTTTTTGGACTATTGGTTTAATTAATTAATTTTTTCTGTTTCTTGAAAAAGAATCAAATTGAGAATATCATTTTTTACAGTAATAGACTTGTTGAGGAATAATCTTCTTTTATTCATAAGATGGAAGTAAGTTGGAGTATTTACATTGTTAAATTTAATGTTTACTCCAATCGATTTTACTAATCGATGTTTTATAATATAAAAGATTAGAGGTTCAGTATTAGTTGTTTTTCTTCGTTTGGTCTAGTGTTTCTTTACTGTTGTTTTATGAGTGTATTGACCTTGCTAATAAAGGGGTTTATTGTTGTGAACCGATAAAAATAATTATGTTCTTAATTTCAAACCTCTCACATGTTTTCTCAAATATCATGAAATAAAATCAATTATGTATGTAAATCTTTTTTTCATTTATTTGTATAGTTTTTTTACAACCAGTTCGATGCAAATTATACATTGTTATACAAGGTTGGTTTAAAATGATATTAATTAAACAAAATACATCAAATAAATACAGACTATTCTTTATTATTAGTTATTAATTAGAAAAGAAAAATTTGTTGAGATAGTCAACCAAATGATATAGTTTCACTCACTTAATATGGACGACTTGTATAGGAGGGCTGCGTCGTAGTCTGCGTTGTGTCCGCCGGAACCTGGTCTTATTATTTGTGGGTTTTCAGAATTTTTAACAGAGAGAAAGGAATCAGATAAAAGTCGGAAATAGACTCCCCATTATAGCGCATTAACCTAGAATTATTTTGCATTCTTAGTAAATTGGAATTAGAAAGCCATAAACATTTGTTATATATTTGTTAATCGGTAGCTTCGCACCCTCCCTGCCCTCACTGAAGCATGTTCAAGAAATAAAAAAAAAAAAAAAATAAGCCCTCGTCAGTTCAACTCGTATACGTTTGAGTTCTACTGTTCCAATTATATTCTACTTATTCCTACACACACTTTTTTAAGTAGAATATTTCATCTCACAATACTTTAAATATATTTATTGTAGAAAAATTTCATCATTCCGATACGAATAAATATGTAAAGGTTATTCGTAAGAGGAGGAACGTCTATTCCTGACTTTAGCCAAGAAATCGTTCATAGATAGTGTTATTAAAAGTCTTCTATTGTCGAGATTATTAGTTCTTGTGCATATACTATTGCACATTTGGAAATTACATAACCTAGTTTCTAATTAGGACTAGAGAAATAATGGAAACGGATATTATGTTCTTACCAATTAAAAATTATTAATAAATGACAATAAAACAAAAAAAAATCATAAAAATAAAATCTTATTAAAATAATAATTTACAGATTTTTATTAGAATCCAGTCACTGAAGAACTATTATAAATATAATTAAAACGTCTGATTTTTATTAAAATTAAATTAATTTTTGACCAATTCATTCCCAAAATCTCATAAGTAAAATGTTGTAAAATTTAATGTATTAATTTTGTAGTTTCGACTATTTAACATTAAACATAATATATTAAAAAAAAAAAATTCTAACCCAATTTCCAATAAAACTTGAAAATGTTAATCAAGAGTGTTCGCTCGGCTCCCTTTGAGGGATTAACTCTGCCTCGATATTTTAACTTGGTAATTTTCCCACGCCTGCCTCTCTCACGCGCCTACTCCGCCCGTGCGTGCGTACGCGTTAATCCGCTTGCCTTTGAAATAATTTCATCGCCCGCATATTTCCCACGCTTCCCCGCATTTTCCCTCTCTCTCTGTTTTTGGTGGTGGGATTGCCGGCACCTTTCATCTTCGGACTGCGCGCGTTATTTCCGTTTCCCTTACCCTTCAAACCTTCTGTATTCCTCAAAAACTTAACTTCTCTTCTCTTCTGTGCATCGTCTGGTCAACAGTGTATTGTGCCGTTCTCTTCTCTGTCGCCCGTCTAGTTGACCTCAGTTACCGCTTCTTCTTCTGTGGTGTACTGTTCGTCCAGCTCTCGCCTGTGCACCGTGTACTTCCGCTTCTTTCTAAGCAGTTAGACGTGAGTGTAAAATTCGCCTTATATTGATTCGCCGTATTCGCGCCTTTCGATAACGAATTAATATTCGTTATCTTCTTGAGATACAAGTCGCGTCTTTCCTCGCCAACCTCTGGAGAATCAGTCACCTTCCGCGCCTGGGCTCTTCTAACACCACCAGCCGTTATCAACAACAGCGTCATCAGCTTACACGGAGCACTCTCCCTCCCTTCCTTTCACCTGAGATCCTTTCTTTCCCACACACACACACGCCCACACAAATACACGTACCCGCCACAGCTTCCTCGACCGTTCACCTATCGTCGCAGCTTCGCCGCTTGCGCATTCAGCTTCACCACTCTCCAGGTAAGTCGCAGCTTCTTCCTTTGCATCTCATTTTGATTTTAATTCTATTTATTTTATTGTTTTTGTATTTCACTTCTTGGCGTACGTTCGCCCTCGCTCCTTGGGTGTCTGCCGCGCAGACAAAGAGAGATGAAAAAAATCAAGAAAAACTTCGTTTGGTCAAAGTGATACATAATGGCCTTTTTAATGTTAATAATAATAAATATACACAAACAAAATGATATAAGTTAAAGTGTTGCAAGACCTTAAATTTCATGAAATATAAAGTCTGCTTTGAAATGGCCGACCAACCTAAACTTCCTGTTTATACAAAAAAAAAAAAAAACTACAAGTACAACTGCTTCCTCCTCGTCGTTCTGTCTGCTCGCGTATTACTAGAGAGGCGGCAGGATGAGTTTCCACCTTTCTACCTTTTTATTTTTTTAGTTTTGTTGCCCTCCAATTTAATTTTGATCAAGTTTACTTTTACTATTTTTTTAAAATTTATGGGTGTAATAGTTTATCATTTTAATTATGTTTATACTATATATTTATATTGTGAAGAAGGAGTGAGAACTAATAAAACATTGTCTAAGTTGAACTCTACACTTGGGAACTGTAGAAGTACTTGATGAAAAATTTAAGACCAATAAAGGGTCAGAACAGTAATATTTAACTTGGACAGGGCAATTCAGACTGTGCAACCATTTATTATCAGTTAAAATTGATTTATATATTATTTTTTTTTTTTGTAAATTTTTGTTTTCAATTTTTCATTTTATTAGCAAAAATAATAGATAGGCAGTGGTTCTTAGCAAACACATTTTACCACAGAATATATTTGGTAAAGTGTGCTTCTTTTTATTGATTCTAATCGGTTTCTTTTTATTCATATATCTTCACCTTTTGAAGATTCCCTAGGTCGAAAAGGTATACAACCAGTTTTAATTAACTGGATAGGTATTTATTTAAGGAGTAAAGTTATACAGGATTCTATAGGTATGCGCACTGTGGTTGTGGGAGCGGGAAGAGGATGTCCTCAAGGTGGTTTCTCTCACCAAAGCTATGGTGTGCTGATATGGATGAACTGTTAACCAGGATGAATTCATCGGGATTTTATGTACAGGAATATGCCGATGATGGTTATTTTATTGCTGTGGCGATTTCTGACTACTATCTCAGACTTAATGCAAAGTGCCTCAGCATGGTATATGATCGGACTCAGGATAAGGATCTTTCAATTAATCCCAGTAAGACCCAGGTGATTTTATTTACTAATAGGAGGATGATCGTAGGATTAAAACCTCCTAGGTTATTAGGAACTTCTGTTCAGATTTGCAATTCGGTGAAGTTCCTTGGAGTGATTCTTGACAGTGAAATTAAATTGGTCGGAATAATGTTAAGACAAAGCATCAAAAGGCAATTATTTCCCTTTCCGAATTGTAGGTGAAAATTGGGGGATAACTCCCAAATGATGTTCTGGATTTATGGTATGGTTATTAAACCTAGGTTATTATATGCGGCTATGGTGTGGTGGCTTCGCTTTGAAATAAGATCCGCTAGACTGCTGCTACAGAGCTATTAGTGAGACATTGCTGTGTCTTTCACTGATGCTCAAGCATCTGGTTGGATGCCTTACTGGACATTGTGGTTTAAGGAGATATCTCTACGTAATGGGGCTTATGCCGGATCCATTTTGTAGAGTCTGTGCGCCATTCCTTTAGTCTATTGAAAGTGATTATAAATAATATTTGCTCGCCATTTTTTAAATTTAATTTATATATTCAATTTTTCCATATAATTTTTAATATTTTAATTTCCCATTTTGCTTTACCAATTATATTATATTATATCAGCCCACACAATACTTTCACTCAATTTATATTTTTAATTTTTGTTATTTTTTATTAAATAGAGCCTGTCAGAGATATCTCACCTCAATATATATATTTTTTTCTTCCTGTGTTTACTAAACTTGGGTAGTTGATATATCAAATTTAAAGAAAATCGCTTGAGCTGTCTTAGCGAATATAGCTAAAAAATGTAATGTGTAAAGTGCTACTTCCGGTGGGCGAATTTTGATAAATAACTTTCCGTTGGGACCCATGGTGATTTCCAAATAAGTTAGAACTTTATCAAGTTTGAACATTTTGCGATTTTTTTTTTTTTTTGAGCTACGCTGTTCACATACATACTCACAAACACATTTTCTAGAAACCACTTTTTGAACTCAAGAGACCTCAAAACGAAAAATTGGCACGATCGCAATACTTCCTCCTAGAGAAAGTAAAAACTGAAAATCAGGACAAAGCTTTATGTATTTATGTTGTGATAATTACCCCAAACATACACACACACACACACACACACACACACGCACACACACACATATATATATATATATAAAACGTTATATAAACTGTATATTTTCTATGTATATACAAAACTATATTCTATTGTCTCTGTGCTATATAAATACAGACGGAAGATTGACAACGAATAAAAAATAAACTGATAAAATTAAACGATAAAAATATGTATTTTATTATGTCAATTCGTGTAACTCCCAGCGCTGTATAAAGTATTCAATATTGAAAAATTATGGAGTGTATCAACTAAATTTGCTCAATGCAAGTCTATGTTATCACACTGTTTTGACAAAAACATCCTGATGATGGGCGAACCGGGCGAAACCGGTCGATGACCACCAAAAGAAGCAAGCTATCATGGAAAATAACTCTGATGATTTCTAGCTCTGCGCAACCAACCAGAACAATTGTAATATGTAATTCTGTGGATTCCAAATAGTGAATGCTAACTGTTTTTGCATTTGTTAGTTGATCGTGTTTTGGAAATACATCTTGATGAAGGGTGAACTATAAAATATACAGTGACCTAAAAATGAATACAGCTTTATAAGAAAAAGAAAATCTGTTATGATAATCCAAATTAAATTTGGGTGAATAGTACAACTAGCTCTGGTTATAAAAGAAGCATATTCAGATAAATTCAATATTATAAATAAATTAAAAACAATGCCAGCAATTTAAAGTAAATTAACATTTTATATAAAAAAAAAAAAGATATTCAGTATGTATATATACATATATATGTGGGGTAGAAGTAGATGATGGTAAAGAAATAAAAGATCAACAACCCGGCAGCATCAAGTCATTCAAAGCGAGAATCTTGTTTATGTTGAGAAAGGCCGAACAGTCTCGTAAATCTCAGCTTTATTTCTCTTTACTCCATCGTCTGTTTTTTTGTTTTTTTTACTCACTCCCTCACTCTTATTCAAGAGATAAACTCAGTAGTAATCATTTTATCACATTTCCTTCCCCTTTACGCAGTTGTAAGTATTTTTTTTTGTTTTGTTTTTAATTTAGGACCTCCATTGCGTCCAACTGGAGTATTATTCTCTCTCTTGTATTTATTCGTTTGAATGAGAAAATAAATTGCTTCCTATTTCTATCCGATATTGTACCCATTGTTTGAGATATTGCTATTTTCTAGAAACAAATATCGTATTCTCTCTCTGTTTCTCTCAATCGCAGTTTCCTTTTTTATTATTAATATTAAATAAGTAAACAAATATATTTTCCAATGCAAAATATTACTTATGCTTTATCATTTCTAGAGTGTATTATAATATGTTTACAAAGAAATTACACATTGCGTTTCAAAAAAAAAAAAAGAAAGCAATTTTCATTTCAGAATCTTATGTATTGATGGAAAAACTTTTAACGGAGATTTTGGACTTGTACTCTCGCAGAATTTAAATATACTTTTGAGGTTCTGTATTTTTTAGATTAAGTAATGATAATGCTAAATATGAAATTGAAAGTTATTTATAAAAAGGAATGCACCCGTGTATATACCCACTCAACGGCAAAAAATTCCGGCCACTTAAAAAATTATATTTAATAAATAATATAATTTTTTTTTTTTTTTTTTTCCCCAGCTCCAGTAGCCCTGCAGCTGAGGAGTTTATTATTCTGCCTGTCCCCATCATGATTACAAGCATTTAACAATATATTCAAAATATTAATTTAACATTTATCATTATCAATATTATTTTTAAGTAATGTAAAGACAATAGCAATTTAGAGTTGTTTGCATAAACTAAATATGAACAATTAAATTAAGAATAAGAAAGACTAAGAAGAAGATATAATACTGCAAGAACTTTTATATAAACAGAGCACGACTGATATTATAAAAGTCGTATTTGTTGAACGTTCATGAATTATATTATGAAGAAATTTGGTGAGAATCAGTCAAGAAAGCAACATTCAATAATTATGCCAGAGTTTCTTGTCTTTATCAAGACAATTTTCGGTTAATTTTCGTAATGATACCAATAATTTGTGCACGATGTATAACGGTTTTTTTTCAAAACATAACTTTCTAGGATTCCCTTTCACCTAACTCACCCCTAAAGATTTCATCACATTCTTTTCACTTCTTTGCCTATTCAACCCAATTTTCTTCTTTTTTTTTTATGTTTCTGCGATGTAACAAATATTTATGTTTAAAAATTATTTCTTCACGACTTCACGCCTATCTATATTATATGTAAGTACAATATTATTTTTATTTATTTTTTTTATTATTATTATTCTGCATTTTACAATATTATTAATGCATTGGATTCCTCGTTGTATTGTTTTTTATATTAATGCCTTGATAAAGACAGGAAATTATGTCGAAACGTTGGCATAATTGAATGTTGCTTTCTTGACCGATCCTCACAAAATTTCTTCGTAACATAATATATTAATTTTGTTCGGTCTGTTTTTTGTTCGGTCACCAGTTATTTTGTTTTGGCTATTATTAGTAAACATTTTTAGAATAAATATTGGACTTGTACATTACACTCATGGTATTAAAAAAATTAAATAAATCAAAAATGTTTACTAGTTTGTGTTCATTTATTATCAATTTGTTTATTTTTACTTCAGTTCGAATTAATTTTTTATTTATCTTAACTTCGCTTTAGCTTGTCCTTTGACTAAGTAAATTAAAATTAAAAATTCGAATTTAAAACTGACGAACGAGCGTTTTTTGTTACTGACGGTTTTACGAAATCGTCAAATGGCAGATGTTGAAGTAGTTCATTCCCTCCAAGAAGTTCGAGGTGTTCCAATTTCTGAGAAAACAGCTCGAAGGAGATTGAATGAGCAAGGTTTGAAAGCATTTCGCCCCTACAAGAGGGCCAGAACAAACCAGGGAGCACCGAATTTCTCGCCTTGAGTTTGGTCGGCATTACATCAAAATTGGTCTATCGAGCAGTTGGCAAGAGTATTGTTTACTGACGAGACCCCGATTTGTCTTAAGGGTTCCAGACAGCCTTGAACGATTGTGGGGAGAAGAGTTGAAAGATTTGCACAATGCAATTTTGTTGTCACTAGGCCTTTCCAACGAGGCTGATGGTTTGGGACAAAGACGTACGGACTTAGTGATCAATCGAAGCGGTTCCATGTCTGTTGCTCGGTATTTGGCGGATATACTGCAAGTACATAATGGTGCCTATCATGCTGGAGATAGGTCAGGTGTTTGTGCTAATGCACGATATCGTTAGTCCACATACAGCCCACATAGTGCAGGCCTTTTTAATAACCATAATATTGATTTCCTAAACTGGTTTGGGACTATATGTACGAAGCAGTATCAAAGTACACGGAATTCAAATAAATGTAGCATAAAGGATTACTGACTATCGAAGTTACAAACTTTAATTTATTTTAAAATTCCAGATATATAAATCTTTATTTTTATTTTATTGCAGATTATAGCACGGCAGCGATTTGATTATATTAGTAAAGAGGTGGCATTAGTCTTATTCCACCGCGAACTACGCTAGGAGACTCTTGTGGATTTTCTACGGTTAAAATAGCACGTCTTCCAGGTATGAGCTTTTGAGTAGACTCAGCATAGCTGAAAGCGGCTCTATCAAGAAGCTCATGCTCTATCAATGGGAATTAATTACTCCCACCCGAAGAAACCTTTATCCTCATCAGGTCGACGCGTTCACAAAGAATATGTACTGACGGTGTCTTTCTCAGTCTTACTGAATCGGCACATTGCGTCCTAATTAGTAATATTCAGACTATAATGCCCATGTAGCACATCATTGAATTTACTCCATTTTTTTTTTTTTTTAATTCAATTTTTACTTCTCTTTGTGCTATATAGAATACGCTGCAATCGAATTGCAAATCAAATATTCGAATTGAATTTTCATTGGAAATACATTTTGCAAGGTCCCCAGTGTAGTAAAAATGTAGATATATAAATTTCATACATAACGAATGATCTGTGATCTGTACATGGAATGAGAGAGAGCCAGAGGGAGATTAAATAATATCAGAGTATTTCGAGTGTGCAGTATGTCACTCCAAAAGAAAAAAGTAAAATAGTGAGCACAAACTAGATATTCTCTCATCACCAGGGTGACCTTTCGGCCAAGATTGCTGTTTTTTCTTTTATTCGCTTTCTATTGCTCTTCAAAAATTATTATTTTTTTTTTACTTAAACTAACCCACATCCGCTTTTCGCCCCCTCCTCTTTTAAAGAAAAGAGACACTCATCACATATACAAATGACCGAAGTCTAAATTAATTACGCACTATAATAAATTCGAATTCCAGAGTTCCAAAACATCTTTTTTTCAAGGGGAAATTAATATAAAAAGTATTAATGCTTTTAATATATATCATTTTCCAGTCAAATTAAACCTTTTTCTATTTAAATTAAACCTGTTTCCGATCAAATTAAACTTTTTTCCATTTAAATTAAACCTTTTTCTAATCAAATTAAACCTTTTTTTATTTAAATTAAACCTTTTCCCGTTCAAATTATACCTTTTTCTATTTAAATTAAATCCTTTCCCATTTAAATTACTCCTTTTTCTATTCTAATTAAACCTTTTTCCATTTAAATTAAACCTTTTTCCGATCAAATTAAACCTTTTTCCATTTAATTAAACCTTTTTCCAATCAACATAAACCTTTTTCCATTTAAATTAAACCTTTTTCCATTTAAATTAAACCTTTTTCCGATCAAATTAAAACTTTTTCCGATAAAATTAAACTTTTTTCCATTTAAATTAAACCTTTTTCCATTTAAATTAAACCTTTCTCCGATCAAATTAAACCTTTTTCCATTTAAATTAAACCTTTTTCCGATCAATTAAACCTTTTTCCATTTAAATTAAACTTTTTCTGATCAAATTAAATCTTTTTCCGTTTAAATTAAATCTTTTTCCGATCAAATTAAACCTTTTTACATTCAAATTTAACTATAAAACCTGTTTCCATTCAAATTAAACCTTTTTTTTAACCAAAGAATTTCTTATTACTGAATGTGTAAACTTAATTTGTTCTGTGCAAGTCTGTGTTATCACCCTGTGTGACAAACGCATCCTGAAAATGGGCGAACGCCCGAAACCGTGCGATGACCACAAAAAGAAGCAGGCTATCACGGAAAAAAATGTCTCTGATCCTATTAATTCTTCTTTGAAAGGATAAATTTGTCTGAAAAGTTGTTCTTAACGTTCAAAATGAAGTAATAGAAGATAATAAATCAGTTCAAAATAGGTGTTCAAAATGGTTTTAATGGAGTCATAAATTAGTTCAGAAATGTATAAATTTGTCTGAGAACTGATTCTCAATGTTCAAAATGACGTAATCGAAAACAATAAAAAATGTGTTCAAAGAAGGATCTCAATAGGTGTTCAAAGTGGTTCACAAAATAAGGTTACAAATTGATTCAGTAACAAATTCGTTTAACTGAAATGTGTTATTTAAATGTTCAAAATGAGTTGAAAAAGGTGACAGGCTAGTTCAATTAGGCTTACTCACTTACTTACTTACTCACTTACTCTCTAGCCATCACACCCCGTGAAGGGCCTGAGCCTCTATATTTTTCCATCTTTCACGGTCCTTCGCCGCTGCTCTCTAACTACACAGGCCGACCGCCACTAAGTCATCCTCTACGTCCCTCAGCCATCTCAGCCTTGGTCTGCCTCGGTGCCTTCTCATATAATGCTTTCTTTGGAACACTTATATCCTCCATCCTGTGTATGTGTCCCAACCATCGCAGTCTACCAGCTTTTATGCAAGAGATAATATCAGACTCCCAAAACAGTTCAGCCACTTCTTGGTTCGTCCCGATCCTGAAGCCTTCCTCTGTCCTCACAGGTCCAAATATTCTCCTTAATATCTTTCTCTCCCATCTACGTAACCTTTCCTCATCTGCTCTTGTCAAAACCCACTTTTCTGAGCCATAGGTGACAACCGGCCTCAACACTGTTATATAAAGTCTTATTTTCGCTGCTCTTGACACATTTTTACTTCTAAACATCGCTTGAAGAGCCCACAGGCATCTATTTCCAGCAGCCATTCGACCAAAAATATCTTCTGTTAGCTCGTTTTTTGAGGTTAACACTGCGCCCAAATATTTAAAATCTTTAACTTTTTCAAATGTATATTCCCCACCCATAGGTTCCGCAGGTTTCTACGGAATAAAATTAGATTTTATTGTACTCAATTATGATGGAAAGTGTTCAAAATTAAGAGACTTTTGGGTAAAAAAAATGTAAATTTTGGTGGGAATAGTGTACAAATTATTCACAATAAGTAACAATTTGGTTTAAAAAAAACAATTAATGCGGGAGAAAAATTGTTCAGAAATAGGAAATACATTGTTTAAAAAAAAGATTTAATTTGATTGGAAAATGCTATACAATATGAGAAAATAATAAAAAAATAAAATAAAATAAAGTTGTGAAAACATATTATCAGGCGTCTTTCTACGCCATTTTCCAAGCCTCTTTAATTCGTAATGACATCAAAATTTCTATTTTCTTTTACTCTGTAAGTACTATTGGGGTTCAGAAATTTTTTTGAAATTAAGTTTTTGCCGGTAATAATGTTTTGAAGTCCTTTGGTTTATGAAAAAATGTTTTTAATGAAAGGTTCGCCGTGTGTCTGTCTGTCAACAAAATATTTCCAAAAGAAGTAGAAGCGCACGAAATTCAAACATGTTATTTTTGGCATTGACGATTAGATATCATTGTTGTATTCTGACAAAGTATTACAACCGGAAATACAACTTTAGGGAATATTTATTAACTCTGAAATATAATAAACTTACACCAAATTTGCCTAAATCTTAACATTACGATATTATTGTTTTTTTTTGTTTCTTTTTTACTTTTTTTTTTTATAATGGTTAATGGCATCGACTGCTTTGGTCTTTAGCCATTTTTCTTTCTCTCAGAAATCTTACACCAATATATATACATGTACAACACCAACTAATTCTTATTTTTATAAGTTCATGCATGTCCAAGTAACAAAAGGAATGAGTCCATTCGCAGGAAAGAACTTTCGGCTTATTTATACATCAAACACTCACACTCACACAGGTGCCGGGGTTGCCAATCCCGGCTCAGACCCTCCCCTCCTAGAATCAGTGGCTCCCAAATAAAAACAAAGTGCAGAAAAGGCTTCCTAAACGACCAAAATTTGCCACCCCTGGCCGATATTGGCCCCCCCACACTCATTCACACAAATCTTTCATTCCTATAAAAATTAAAATCTAATACTATAACTTAACTACTACTGGGATTGTGGTACTCGATATTCCTACAATCCCGATCTATCTAACCTAATAAACACTCATTCTCTTTCAACCAAATAAATTACTTTCATCCCAATACAATCACTCTTATTTACATATTTTTACACATATACAATATATATATATATACACATATATACAATGTAGATACAATTTGATAAATACAACTTTATGAAATTATTATATTTTCCTAAACACCCCCAAAGCCTTTAAAAAACAAATTACTCCTCCTATCTTATCACGTTCCACAAGATTCTCATTAAGGTTATTTGACAAGCTATACAGTTGTCGCATATCATTCAATTCTCTGCAGACGCACAGTAAATGATGAACAGTAAGGCGTTCACCACACCTTTCACACAACGGTGCTTCCTGCCCAGCCAAGAGGAATTGGTGAGTAAGAAGAGTGTGACCGAATCTCAAACGATGAATTTTTATTCGCTCGGTTCGCTTTAAAGATAGAGGAGGTTTCCACCTAACTACAGACTTTTTAATTGAGGACAGCTTGTTTTGTATTTGTTGCCACTCTTGTTGCCATTTTTTCTTAATGGTATCTGATAAGTATGTCTTGAAGTCTGATAATTTGGCGATTTGCACCTCTGGAATTTGCCTTTCAGTAGCTTGCCGTGCAGCCTTATCAGCCAACTCATTACCTTCTATTCCAATATGGCTAGAGATCCACATAGAAATAATGTTTTCCCTACTATCAACTAAAGAAGTAATGACGGCCAAAATCCGTTGGTTAAAGGTATCAATTGAAAAATTATCTGTTAGACTTTGGAGTACACTCAGAGAATCTGAAGCAATCAAGAATTTTGAAATATTTGTAGACATTTTACAGTACAGTAAAGCTTGCCAAATTGCATATTGTTCAGCCGTGTAAACCGAAGTGTAGTTTGGGAGCGACCAAGAATGTGAAATATTGTCAACAACAAAAGCGCTGCCAACACCGGTATCTGTTTTGGAACCATCTGTATATATTACAGTGAAATCCATGTATTTCTCTAGGACGGCTTGAAATGTTTTGCGGTATATTATGGCAGCTGTATCATTTTTGCATAAGTTTGTGAGCTCATCTAACACATGTATAAAAGGTACCTGCCAGGGGGGAACCTCGGTGGAGCCAGAAGGCAGCATCCTTGGCAGACGCAAATCAAGATCTTGTAGTAATTCAAATGCTCGTATCCCAGTCGGTCTTGTAATAGTAGGCTTCGCCTCATACCCTCGTCTTTTATTAAAGAGAATCTCATAGTTTTGATTGTTATGATTAGCCCTAACTGTAGAGACATAAGTTGCCAGTAATTTCTGTCGCCGGAGACGTAGTGGCAAAAAGCCCGACTCACTATATAAGCTAACAGATGGTGTCGTGGGGAATGCCCCTAGAGCGTATCTAAGGCCTCTATGATGCAACTGGTCAAGAATTTTTAAAACTGATTTACGTGCTGACGAATATGCTACACAACCGTAATCTAAACGAGAAAGTACTAAAGACCCATAAATACTGAGTAGGGAGTCTGGGTCGGCACCCCATTTACAATTTCCTAGACACTTAATAATATTTAATATTTTTTTACATCTCGTTGATAAATCTTCAATATATAACCGCCAAATTAATTTAGAATCAAAGATCAGACCTAAAAATTTAACAGATTCTTTACATTGTATAGCCATATTTTTTATTTTTAATCGCGGGTCATAATGTGGTTTTCTCAGTCTGCAAAAGTGAATGCATTGAGTTTTTTCGACGGAAAATTTAAACCCCACCTCTTCTGCGTTTCGAACAATTTGATCTATTGACTTTTGCAATATTTTGTTAATTTTTCCCATTTTAGGAGCTGAACAAAAAATATTAAGATCATCTACATACAAGCATTTATTAACTGAGGGTTCAATATTGGAAGCAATATCATTAACAGCTATAGCAAAAAGGGTCACACTTATTGTAGATCCTTGAGGGATACCATTTTCTAAATTTCTAACTGAAGATAGAGTGTTGCCCACTCTCACACGGAAACTGCGGTTACTAAGGAACGAGGAAATAAATAGTGGTAAGTTTCCTCGAAGTCCCCAGGCATACAATTTATGTAAGATCCCATATCGCCAAGTCATATCGTATGCCTTTTCCAAATCGAAAAATACTGCAACGGTATGTTCCCTATTTTTGAAAGAGTCTTGTATGGCACTTTCAAGGTATACCAAGTGATCTAGAGTGGACCTATGTTTACGGAAGCCTGCCTGATGTTTAACCAGTAGACAATTTTTTTCAAGAAACCACACTAGTCGGTTATTAACCATTCGTTCTAGAATCTTTCCAAGACAACAGGTGAGACTTATGGGGCGATAACTGGAGGGGAGCAAAGGGTCCTTATCTGGTTATAATAGAGGAACAATGGTAGCTTCCTTCCACTGCATGGGGTAATAGTGGTTTTCCCAAATCTTATTATAAAGATCTAGCATTATTAGTTTAATACTATCGGGTACATTGGAGAGCATCTCATAATGTATGGTGTCCGGACCCGGTGCTGAACTTCTTTTGGAACTAAGAGCTTCTTTAAGTTCAGACATCGTAAAAGGTACATTATAAACGTGTTCATCATCGGTACTGAAATCTAATGGAACCTCACGATTATTTTTGGAAGCTAGGAACAGCTGGTCATAATTATTTGAGCTACTCGCTTTTTCAAAATAATTGGCTAAAATTTCTGCTACAACACACGGGGTATTTACTATATCTCCATTATCCAAACGAATATTCGTAAGCGAATGGAGGATTTTAGAACCAGCTATGGTCTTTACTTTATTCCACACTTCTGATAAGGGGGTGTATGATTTGATTGAGGAAACATAGGAGCTCCATGTAGATCTTTTGCTTTCTACAACAGCCAGACGGGCTTTTGCTCGGGCTTTTTTGAATTTTATAAGATTTTCCATGGTAGAGTTCCTCCGAAATTTATTTAATGCTTTTTTTTTTAAACTGATTAATTTAGCTACTTCGGGATTCCACCATGGGACGAATCGTTTTCTAGGAACTCCGCTACTCTTAGGAATAGCTGTTTATGCCGCAGAAATTATTGCTTGCGTTAATAGATCTACTAACTGTGAGGGATCAGTTTCCTGAGGCGGTACAACAATATTTTTTTGAAATAGTGACCACTGAGCTTTCTTTAAAAGCCATTTTTGAGGGACGGATGGTACTGTTTTCATTCGATCGCTGCTTATCATGATTGGGAAGTGATCACTGTTATAAAGATCATCCAGAACATCCCATGATAAGTGCATGGAGAGTCTGGGTGTCGATAATGACAGATCAATAGCAGAAAAACTGCCCGATCCAGCATTGAAGTGCGTTGCCAATCCTGTATTTAACAATGTAATGTTATTTCGATCTAGTAGTTGTTCTATTATGCGGCCTCTGGTGTCATTTGAAACAGAACCCCAAAGAGCATTATGTGCATTGAAGTCTCCGACTAGTAAAAATGGGGAGGGTAGTTGAGAAATTATCTGTTCGAGGTCTTGTAATCGCCAGTCGGCGTTAGGAAGATATATATTGCAAATGACCACTGAAAAGGGAAACGCTATTTGGATCGCAACAGCTTGAAGTGGAGTATTCAGTCCAATTGGGGTGAAACGTATATCTTCTCTAATTAGAAGTGCTACACCTCCTTTTGCTCGAGTGATGGCAGGTTCATCTTTCCTTACTGTTACATAACGCCTAAGTGAATAAGGTTGACCAGACTTAAGGTGGGTCTCTTGTAAGCATACACATACTGGGGCATATTTTGTTATGTGTAACTTTAGATCGCAGTGATGAGTTTTAATGCCATTACAATTCCACTGTATAAAGTTCTCCATATTTCTTTCTAGTAGTAATAGATGTATGCAAATATTCTAAATATTAAAAGTCTAACAAAATACTAATAAATAAAATAGAAATAAACTTAAATAGTTAATAATAAGCAAGAAATATGAATAAGTTAAAAAATCAATATTAATAACTGGCGGTATATCTTATAGAAATAATAGGAAATTATGTTTTATTTCGAGGTTTTCCCTTAGGCCACCCTTTTTTCTTTTTCCCCTGCTACGAGGGGATTTTCCTGGACTGTCTAATACTAACTATCCATCTGTAGAGGGTTCTTCCTCTAGTTCTTTTATTTCTGTATGTTTGCGCTTTTCAGAGCCCACTTCTGAACGCGCGGGACTTTGACTAGTCACCGAACCAGTACGTGGTCTGAGTGCTGTTGGTAGCATGCCAATTCTTTGAATCGAGGGCGAAAATACATCTCTGGAAACAAATACCGTTTTCAAAACGGAAACCAACTGAGGGACTAATTCTTTAATTAGTGACTGGATATCTAGTTTTGTGGATGTGCTCGATGTGGCTTTGGCATAAGAAATGCCCTGTGGAGTGGGAACCACAACTTTCCTTTTAGCTTCGAGGTAAGATAAGTTTTGTTTAACCTTAACTTCCTGAATTGCCATTTCAGTTTTGTAAATTGGGCAATTACGTGAACGAGCAGAATGATTACCTTCACAGTTTAAACAAACAATAGGTTCTTCACATGGACTGCCCTCATGAAGTTTTTTACCACATACACAGACTTGTTCGTGATCGCACTTCAGGGAAGTATGACCATATTGTTGGCAACGAAAGCAACGAAGTGGTGCGGGAACATATTGCCTAACCGGAAATGAGTAAAAAGCAACTTTGATTCTCTCCGGAATTTTGGGTTTGTTGAAGGTCAGAATGTGGCTAGCACTATCCTTCAATTCACCGTTTACCCTGGATTTAATTCGCTTAACTTCAATAACACCTTGCTGCTTCAGTTCAAGCGCTATGTCTTCTACGGTGCAGTTTAGAAGATCTCTACAGAAAATTACTCCTTTGGAGGTATTGAGTGTCTGATGTGCAATCACTGTAACATTCGAATCTCCCATTTTTTTTAATATTACGTAACCTGCTAGACTGCGCTGCAGAAACAGTTTCAATAAGCAACAAGCCGTCTTTTATCATTTTTATAACTTTTAAATCTCCTACCAAACCGAAAAGTAATTTATTAATAATAAAAGGACTATCCTTAGAGAAATCACCATTCTCTTTCTTTACGATCAGGAACCGGGGTGATACCACCACATCCACTTTTTTGGAGGTGGACTCCTCCGTAATATTTGGATTAGAAGAAACGTTCATTCAGATCCCACGAGTATCCAAGGAATAAAACAGTCACCCACAGCAGAGCCTGGTTACCGCGGGAAGGCTACATTACAACTGGAGGTCGCCTGGTATCCGGAGGGCACCGTTTGAGACGGCCAGGATCCCTGCCGCCAACCAACCCATCAGCACGGTAGCTAACACCTTAGGTTAGGGCCCTAAATATGTATCCTGTGTTCGAGGTGTGTGTGTGTGTGTGTGTGTGTGTGTATGAGTGTGTGTGTGTGTTTGTGTAGTGTTATATGTTATGTTCTATTTGTAGTATTCCCCCCCTGTCAGGCTGGGCTAGTAGGGAGAGCCGACCTCCCTAAGAAGTGCTAATCACTTCCCCCATATCCTGTTAGTCGCCTCTTACGACATCCCGGATTTGGAGCAGGCCTATTCTGTCCCCGGACCTGCAGGGGCGGATATTATTGTTATGTATTGAGGTAAATAACATACAAATTAGTAAATTAGAATTTGTTAATTCAAATATCAAAAATCAAATAAAATATTAATTACTAGCGAGGTAGTAATAAAATTTAATTAATTAGTTCAGGTTGAAGCATTCGATTGATACGTGGAGTATAATAACTTTGTACCAATATGCCAAAAATCATCATAATAACCATGCGGTAAAATTATAATCACATGTTTAATAGCAAATAATTTAAAATTTCAATGCCATTTTTATTAAATGAAGTGAAAAGAAATATGTATAAAAACTTCTCTTTTATTTTTAATATTTAAAAAAAAATTCATGTTATATAAAGTAACAATAATATTTCTTAATATTAGGAGAAAGGATGACAAAACTCTAGTGACATGACATGGCTATATCAACTTAACCAAAAAAAAAATACTACATGGTAAATTTGAAAAAGTATTGGCAGATGTCAATGGCAAAAAAATGTCTAAGTGAATTTAATATTGTGAGAAAAATGTGTGTTCGCAAAATAAAACATCAAAAACTTTTATTAATATAAATTTCAATTCGTAATAGGGGAAACCGAAATTTCAGCTTAATTAGAAACTGCCGAATAAACTAATTTTTGTTAAGTTATAATAATATCTTTGTCGCGTAATCAATTTATTTATTTTTTTAAATAAACAAAAAGAATAAGGAGCTCGGAAATTTGAGGAAAATTGAACAAAAGGCTCCGCGTGACCCCTCTCCCGCTTTTATAAATCATCACTGGTTATAACCTACACAAAATGTCCATAGTCAATGACCATAGATGTTGCAGCGTCTTAAATTTAAAAAAAGAAACAAAAGAAGAAGAAACCATTCGATGATTTTTTTTTTTAACCAGTGGTTCTCAAAACATGTTTCCGGTGAAAAGTCTATTTCGAAACTTAGAGATGACCGCATACTTCCTCTTACTATGAGGAAAAGGAAGTAAAAAAAAAAATCGCAAGTATTACCCCATTATATTTTTAATTTTATCTTAAGGAGCACCTGAACTTTCTAGACTAGAGAAGTTTTTAGAGAACTGCATTCTATATTTCACATGGCATCATGAATGATGAAAAAAAATAAAATCCCGAATTTATTAGATAAATTGGAATATAGGGTTAGCCCAATAAGAGGATCCCATTGCACAGGTCCCATTTTGTAGATCGATCAAATTCACTTACATTAGATGGTTTATCTATTCGCGTTGAAACTAACATTGTTGAAGTACATGTGTATGTGTATCTGTAACATGTAAGTGAAAGAGATTGGTATGAATGAGGATGCTCGTATGTATGACAAGGTTGTGAAGTCGTGTGGCTTTGTATGCTCTTGTTGTAGAAGGAGGTTGGAAGGATACGTAACTAGTGCCCATTGGAGGAATACAATAATGTTAGAAGATAAAAGCCAGAAAGGAGCAATCCTAATGATACTCCCTCAACTTCAGATGTGTTTGACCCTTTATATTTCTACATCTTCCATTTTCTAGTTTCCTTCTTCTAACCTCTTTTACAATAAAGTACTTTGTCCTTCAATTTCCTTACAACACACACAATCACATATACAACATCAAGAGAAAGTTGAATGTTTCTGTTTGGTGAACGAAAACATCACAAGTTTCAAACTACTAATTAAGTTTATCCTTTTAAACTTATTGTTTTGGCCCCTTTCTATGATTGCTTTTGTACAACATCTACTTTAAAAACTATCTGATCCTCCATTTTCCTAATCAAACAACTATAATTTTGTTGAATATGTGGATGGATCCGCCATGCTGGATAACATCTGGTATTTTATGTCGTAGCATGCATATTTATTTTCTTCCTGACCGGTTTCGGACTTTCATCCATTGTCAGAGCAAATTTACCAAGTTCGTGTATTCACTTCAACGTAATGTTTCTGTTACTTGTTACTCACACTTGTTGGTTGTATATAATTACGTTGAAGGGAACTCTCTATACGAACTTTGTGGATTTGCTCTGACGATAGATGAAAGTACGAAACCGGTGGAAGAAAATAAATATGCATGCTACGACGGATAAAATACCAAACTATAATTTTGTTATAATTCGGTGCTCTGGTGTCAGCATGTGCATATCTCTTGGTAACACCCTAACGGTCTTTCAGGCTAAAATCTTCGTCATTTTAAGTTGTGTCCAATATCTTAGGAATAAGGGTGTAACGAGCAGAAGAATTGCGATCTTCTCGAGGATTGTCAAAGAATGCCGTGAACAGTTGGAATCTCTGGCAAACCACAACAGCCTTCGGGTAGGCTGGGTGCTGGGACACAAGGGCATTCAAGAAACGAAGAGGTCTTCAGGCTGGCAAAGGAGGGCGCCTCAGAAACGCCCATTGGTCCGGAGCCTTTCTGCAGCATCTCGTGCAGCACTGCCTGTGGGACCATTGAAAAATGGCTAACACGAAAACATCCATTATATTGAAGAAACACTGCGGAAATCCTAGAGGGACCCTCAAAGACTCCCATAACCTAACTCCTCGGCAGAACAAAAGCGGAGCTAAGGATAATTACTACCCTAGTTGAAGAGCATTGCCTTATAAGGAAGCATTTACATAATATGGGTCTCTCTGAGGATCCACTCTGTAGGAAATGTGGCCAAAAGGATGAGACACCGTGCTTGCATTATACTCGCAGACGAATCCTGAAATTTGGCATCCAAAATCGGGTGCCAAATGCAGGATCAATAATTTCACTAGCCTCAGCCCTTGCTTTTTAATGATACAAGGCTGATGAGAGGTATTCTACGGGTTGCACAATGGTCCCAGAAGTGGCGTAAGTGGTGAACCTCCATGGAGGTCCCGAGTTCTAGATTAGATTAGATGTTATAATTACATGCATTGGTTTTTATCTTGTGCAATTACTGCACAGAATTTTACAATTACATTAAACTTTACATTTACAGTTATTGCAATCAGTATTGACCCTTTGCAAGTCAAATACTCCTTAGGGTTTACAATAGAGTGACATAATAATAAGCGCTGGGGCTCTCCAATACAGTGACGTAATAATGCCATTCAGTTAGCCTCTTGGAAGCGCGGAGTGGTACTCAAAGTTTCTACGTGGGGCCCCTTGAAAATGATACATATTGAAACTGTTATCATTATAATATTTTTCTTATTTACATTATGTGCCAGCTGTGGGCCTAGTAACACTCGCAACTAGTACTTCTTAATTAGTCAACCAATAAAAATACTCCAGTTGAACCTACAAGTTCTTCATTATCAAACCATTAAGTCATACAATTTAACTTAGGTTTCTATGACTTAGGTTCTATATTGCAAATTATTCGTATTTTTTTCTAACAATCTTTTTTTTTTATTATTATTTTTATTATTAAACTACATGAATATATTTTCCAAATGCTTATTACGTAATTATGTTTGGCCAACTTGCCACAATATTATTACCTTATTATATATAAATATCATTAATATTTAATGGCAGTATTACCAAAATAATAATTATTATTTAACATATCACTTTGATTGAAAGAATACATTAACGCAGTACAGTATAATGAGTGATTGCCGATAGTAAATGTTGGTTGATAATAATTCTCATTAATAATCAAAAGACATATAAACTACTTAACAAACGTTCAAACTGACACTATAGAACAAAAGACGTTTGTGTGTAAGCGCTTCCTGCTCCGTTATGGATTATAGACTCAGAACTCTATAGTACAGCTAAATGATCCAACATAGACAAAATCCAAACAATATAATCAAAAAATTTTCCGCTGCATTGTGAAACGCTCCATTTCAGTAATTTGGAATTTGTAATGGGTTCAGATATTGGATGTTCTGATCCCACCGCTGCCACCAGTTGTAATGGGTTCAGATGTCTTGGAGAGGTGTTGTGATGCGATGAATAGTTGGGAGTTAGTTAGAGATTTTTAGAGAGTTGTTATTCGGAATGTGAATTACGAATTTACGAAAATAGATATATATATATTTTAAGAATAAATTAAACGTTTGAAAAGATAAACTACAATTAATTTAAAATGATTTAAATTGTAACTAGAATGCACCAACTATAATGATTGATAAATAATATATGTTTAAATACTTAGATAGGGACGCGCTCCGATGTATGAATTATGTCACTGGTAGAATCTTGATGTTATGCTGATGAAATACTGAAGAATAGTCCTCCCCACTTCCTGTAGAGAGACCTTATATTGCCATCACCACACATTGACAAGTCTTGTAATTACGGGTCACACTCAAACATCTCTTACCGTGTGTTGACCTTAGGTCTTGAACAGGTGTTGGCGGTTATCAAAGGACTGTAGCCAGGTGGTCGGTCTTGAGTGTTTGTTTATTGCCGTGTGTTGACCCTAGGTTTTTAATAGGTCGGTGAACAGGTGTGGCGACAGGTGATGGTAGTTATCAAAGGACTGTAGCCAGGTGGTCAGTCTTTTGAGTGATTTGTTGACCCTTGTGAAAGCGGTGTGTCTTTGGCGGGCGGTCGTTTGACCGTGCACTGACCGCGACTGGCTGACACCACTAGTTATAATTTTTATAATTAAAAATTATATATTTCTGTTATCACATTACAGAATTATATTTAGTAACATTTAGAGTTAAAGCTAAGAGCTCTTTCTTAATAATAGCATATTTCTGTAGCTGTCAAAGTACAAGATATTATTTGAAAGTAGTTTCCCATTTCGAGAAATATAGCTCCAAAAGCCTTTTGCTGGCATCACACTGAATAGTGATTGCTTTTTTTTTTTTTTAATAATGTTTCAGTAATTTAACAATTAATAAATATATAAAAATAAAAAAAAATCCAATTATATTTGAACTTTCTAAATCTTGCTAAAAAAAAAAATTCCATCTAAACGTATCCTAAAATTCCATCGTACCTTAAGCTTCTAACAATAGATTTTCCAATAAACTTTCCACCCAATCTTTAAAGATGGCTGAGGCGTCCTTTGATCGGCGATCATCACAGAATGACACCATGTAAGCTTGTGACTGTAGCGCAGTTGTAAAATATTCAATAAAAGTAAAAAAAAAAAAAAAATTATAAATATAAAGACATTATTCATGAAAAATGCAGAACACAATTCATTAATGAATATAATGATATTTTTTCAGGATTAGATAAATTTCCTCTTGCTTAAAAAATAACTCTCCAAGAACATGATGTCCAAGTGATAATGGCCAACAAAAAGGGTGGCCGATATAATTAAACCTGAATTAAAATCTGCTCTAGATTCTTTGCAAAAATTGGGTATTATTGAAAAAGTTAAAAAAAAAACAAAAAAAATATACTTCTAATTTTACATGTATAGAAAAACCATGATAGATCTTTTGCGACTGTGTATAAACTCAATTCTATTAAACAAATATATAAAAAGAGAACATTTTTATACACCAAATTCCATTTTTGATAAAATAACATTTCAGCTCTCAGGTAAGAAATTTTATTCGTTTTAGTTTTTGTCATCAAATTAGTCTTTATCCATCAACTAAATTACTATATCCATTTAGTTTATTGGTTTTAAACTTTATGGCTCTTGGTATTTTGTTAAGTCCCTGAAGTTTTTCAAAGGGAAAACGCTAGAATATTTGGTGATATAAATAAAAGTGTGATTCTATGAAATTATTCAGACGGGAGCGACTGGAAAGGAGAGCATTTTTAGAAGATTATAGAACAAGCAAGTAAATTTAATGTTAATAAATTTCAGCATAATGTTCCCAACGTTAAATTTCTGGTACTCACTTTTTCCAAAGAGGTCCTGATCCCGAGACAGTATAAGTAATAAAATCCCTGAATGAATCCAAAGACAAAATGGATTAGCAGCGCCTGTGTAGGAACTATATATCATTCAATAATGTTTATACCAAATTTAGCTTATGAGTTTTTCTCCGTTAAGTAAATTACTTAGTAAAGGTTTACCTTGAGAATGAGGAGGGGTCCATTCTTTCACGTATATTTTGTGAAACTTTAAGGTTTTGGCTTTAAAAAGGCTACTAAGTTGAATTTTTTTTTTTTCATTCAATGCAATCAATCGCCATATGAGGTGAAAGTGAAAAGAGCGCACAGCTCTGGAAAATCATCCCAGGATTCAGGCAAGCTAAAGACCTGCCTAAGTGGTTTGACCAGAAAATATCTGGATCGTGCATCAGTTTAAGTAAAAATAGGCTTTGTACGCTGGCCGGGTTTTCTCAGCGAACATTATAGACTCAGAGGGCACCTCATGAAGCTGGGGCTAGAACATGATAATCCCTGCAGATTCTGTGAGGAGATAGAAGAGATTCCAATATTCCTCCCAACGGACTGTGACGCTATTATACAGAGAATTTTTGGGTAGCCAATTGTGTGATTTGTTAGCCTGGGTGGTTACCAGGCATTGGAGGAAGTTATACCCTCCCTAGAACCTTCCCAGATTCTGAGATTCTTCAGAGGTCATAATCTGTTTACGGGTGCAATATATCTATTTAGTGCATTATAAAAAAAAAAAAAAAACAATCACTATTCAATGTGATGGCAGCAATAGGCTTTTGGAGCTATATTCCTCCAAATGGGAAACTGGTTTCAATAATATCTTGTACTTTGACAGCTACAGAAATATGCTATTATTAAGAAAGAGCTCTTAGCTTTAACTCTAAAAAAACCGTCACTGACGATATTAAATAAATATTACAAAGATTGCATCTAAATTTATTAAAATTTGGTTTGAAACTTTGCTTTGGATATTATAAATTTTGTGATATTCCCAAATGTTCTTATCACATTTCTTATTCTATTTTAAATTGTCAGATAACTTTGAGGTCTCTCAAAATATTATTATGTTCATGATATGACAAAGGATGATTATCTTCCAATCGTGCAAAGAAATTAATTCAATGGAAGACTGAACAATTTGTTAATTTCGTTTATAAGGGTGGGAATATATGTATTAATATTAAAAAATTTGATGAGTTGCATTCAATTTATTAGCAAAATATAGTCTTCATATTTAAGGATACAATTATGATTTCAGAATGTCAAAATAGTATTCCCACGTTCTTTGAAGAGTAAAATGTTGGAAAAATCCTTGCGAAAATCATTCAGAAATAATCATTGCGAGGCCATGATTGTCACGGAATATTCAAAATTATGTAGCTGCTACTTACCAACGAAATAATATACAGGAACCTTCAATGAATACCAAAGTCCCGTTCTATCCCTTTAGAATCGATAGGCTCAAGCTATAACAATAGATATTGAGGAATTTAATGAATATAGCTATCTCATTCTGGTGGATTAGTATCCAAGAGGGATTCGAATAAGTACCTTTCCATGGAAGGTCTTGTAAATACATACAAGATATTTGAAAATGATTTTCTCTACAATGGGATATGGGTTAACGTAATAACAATTCTTTGGTTTTGAATTTAAAGTATTTTTAAAAACTGGGGAATAATAATGATTATTAATAACTCTAGGCCCTATTATCATAAATATGATAGATTGGCGGAGAATGCTATTGATATAAGTAAGAATATATTAAAATAATGCCAAGATTATCGGATTGAGTTCATCGAGTTTAGTGTTTCATTTTTGGCTGACATACCTTAATCGCCAGCAAATTCCTATTCAATAGAATTACTAGAACTTTGATCATAGTTACCAGCAAATTTTTAAAACTGGCCTACTCATTATTTAACAGTATTATTGACAGTACCTTATAAGAATCATTGCACAGATCTGGGCCAAATAAAGGCCAGAGACTTTTTGTTCACTATCAATATATATCAGAGATATTATCCGTGAAAGCCTGTTTCATTTTGTGGTCAACGACCAGTTTCTGGCGTTCGCTCATCATCAGGATGATTTGATAAAACAGTGCGATAACATAGACTTGCCAGAGCAAAATCAAACTATACAATATTGTATAAAATGACTGAGTGATTTTGCTCTATGCAAGTCCGTATTATCTCACTGTTGTATCAAAAAATCCTGATGATGCTCGAAATCGGTGGATGACCACAAAATGAAGCAGGCCATCACGGATAATATCTCTGTTGCTTTCCAACACTGCAGACCAAACTCCACAACGAAAATATACTCGTATATAATAGAAAAAGGTTCCTATCCTAAAGGTGGGTAAATGGCAGGTAATTAAGGTGTTGCGTGAGCCCAAATTTCACCTAATGAAGAGGTTTTAGTAAGGAACTTAGTAAGGAATATATTGTAATTTCTGAAGAAGAATTTGAAATTATTATAAAAATGCTTAGAGTAAATAAGGGTTTAGTGTAAATTTATATTTGGTTTGGGAGTTAATTATAATTAAATTATTGTTGTGTATTTTGTCCTAAGATTATTATGTTTTATACATTTTTCTTTTCATTTTCTTAGACTATGTTTGATATTTTTGTTTTATTTACCCATGAAAATATTAAAGGTTGTTTTCAAAATTGATTTAATTAGTTATGTATGTAGAATAATAAATAAAGTTCCTGAAAATTACTGTTTTATGGTGACTTAAAGACAATGCATGGACTAGCAGCACTCGATAGGTGACCAATCAATATGTACGTATGCATACATTAATTTGATTAATACATTATAAACAGATTGCTGCCAATTGGCGAGTTGCCATGATTTTAAATTACAATTTACTCAAAACAGGTATAATTATAAGATACAATTTTAGGTAAGTTAAATTTAATTATACATACCTAAAGGTAATGATCATAACAGAGACCAGTCTAGAAATTATGCATTTTAAGAAGCACACCAATTTTATTTTCTTTGTTGCACACTATACCTTAACATTGGCTATGTATGTAGACATTACTTGGAATTTAAACATGTTTACAAGAAAAACTAATTTTATGAGTAAATTAAGATTTAAAGTCATGGCATCTCAGAATTCAAACTAATCTGTTTATAATATTTCGATCGAATTAATGCATGTAAAAGTATCGACTGGTCGCCTATCGAGAGCTAGTCAGTACGACTTCTCGGAATGAGAGTATCTTTGTGAATGAGGAGGTGGGTAGTTTTGCCAAATTAGGTGCCTCTCTCCCTTTCATTGGTCCAGAGCCTGCTGTTGGTGTGTCTTCTGGCACATGTTTGTCGGGCTTTCAGACGTGGATGACCTCACAGCACTCATCCTTATGGATGAGTGCAGTGGGTTGTCGGCAGTCTAAAATGCTCATTGGGGGCCCGGACGGAGCTTTGAGTAGCGGGGTCCGATGTCTTTCACGGACCTCCCTCAGGCATCTGGTTGGATTCCTCACTGGGCATTGTGGTTTAAGGAGACATCTCTATATAATGGGACTCGTGCCTGACCCCTTTTGTAGAGTTTGTGAGACTGAGGAGGAAACACCCATGCATCTGATGACGAATTGTTTGGTTGTGAGGAGATTAGGTTTAGGACTTCTTCGGCCGAGTATATCTATCGGGAGAGGATCGTGGCTGTCCTTTTAAGGTTTTGGTCCGATTTGTTCGGCTGTGGGGAACTTAGAGGTAAAACCCGGCCTGGATTTTCATTCTAGTCCCCAGTGGGTGTTATTCTTAGGGGAGCTATATGGCCCTGGGAGGCTTTGATAGCGTAGGGTTTTGCCCTCCCCTTCTGCGAATAATAATAACGACTTGCCTGACTGAAATGTTGGTACTTAACCTGGTCTTTCCTGAACCGATTTCTTGAAATGTTGGTTCTTAACTCTTTATGTGTGTTGTTGGTTTTGGTTTCTAACTTTTCCGATATTAGTTTTTAAAACTCTGAACTTGCTGAATATTTGTATCATTTTTTTTTTTTTTATAAAATTTAAGAAGCTGGGTTTTCAAACTCATAAGCCCATTTCCTTACAATGCAATGCACGTGACAGAGGGGGTAATGCGTAGTTGCAATACACCTGTAGCACAAGATACTAACGCTAATTTGGCGGAACTAGCTACAAGATGTCTCCAGCGCTTGGTGGTCATTGTGGCAGGTTTCCTCAACATGGGCTGTTTATTCCATTGAGGTTGATTTCCCCAATTTATCGAAAAATATATTTTGACTACTACTACTAATAATTTTTATCCAAAATTATATACAAATATCATACACATATTTATACATAGTAGTGCCAGTATACACTATTACCTCCAGCAAATCTGTAAAATATATTGATTTGTTTGTATTGGTTGAATTTTAGGGAAAAGCTATAAAAAAAAAACCCTAGCATTACTTTTAAATTAAGGAGTGTTTAACCCTCAAGTCACAGTCCCCTATCTGTCTGCACAGGTTATTGTGACTTGCTTTTTCACACCTGCTTAAAGAATTTTAAGGCAATCTTTCTAATGTGGTTTCAATATAGTCCATTTTTGTGCTTAGATGGAGATCTGTTATGGAGGTGATATAGCGAGGGGAGCATGTCACCAACCTTAGACATTATTTTGTATTACTTGTAGCGTTAGGCTCCAAGAAGGGCAAGCATATAGGAACATATTGTATAGCATATGTGCCTTACATTGTAGAGGAGAAGCCTGGCGAGAGTTTAGAATCCCGATAGAGCAGTGGGAATTACGTACGGACACCTGCTTTGTCACTGTTTGCTCTATTCTTCATATGAAAGGCAAAAGATAGCTTCCTCTCAAGCATTACTCCGAGGTATGAACAGTAATAGACCAAGGTACAGTATGTCTCCTAAAGTTGACATGCCGAAACAGCACCGGCCTGCGCATCGAAAAGAGAATAGCCGTAGTTTTCTCGGGATTTATTTTAATTTTCCACTTGTTGCAAAACCTTTTAATAACTAATATTGCATAAGAAAGTCTATTTACTATAGTATCTAGGCGCCAGGACGAAGCATAGATAGAGATATCCATCTGCGTACAGGGCCAAATTAAAATCCTTAGGTACTGGTAATAAATCAAAATAAATTGAGAAACGATAAAAAAATATTGATACTTTCTTTAAGTCAAATGTTCACCACTTTATTACGGGTAGCTTGTGATGCCTATATAGACAAAAAATCATAACATTTTTCAGAAATCCTTATTTTGATAACTTTTTCAATGTAGATTCTCCAATGGTTTTTCTTTCTTTTAACGCCTTAAGTCTTGCATTACATAAACGTCGCATCTTTTCCTCTTTTCTGGCTATTTCTAATTTCTCAAAATAAGAATATTTTGACCATTTAAGTGGATCAAATTGTCTTGGATTGTAATTTGTACCCAGTTCATCAATTCCTAAATAGTCCACAAGTTTTTCATAAATTTGTGGATTACGAAAACTTTTTCTTTTCTAAATAATTAGAGAAAAATAATTGGATTATAAGGAAATGGTATATATAATAAATATATATACATATATGCGTTTATTTGTGTATATGTGCCTGTATGTGTGTGCAGGTATGTATTTGAAACAACCTGTAAACATTATGTGCATGTTAGATTTGGAAAGTTTTGTACATATATGGTTTTAGTTATTTGATTAGAAAATATATTTACGAGCGAAGTAAAGAGCCAAATTGTCATCACTTTATTGTGTGGTATATTAAATGAATATCACAATTTACATATTTATAACCGAAATAATTAATGATTTTATCAAACCACTCTAATTTTTTTCTAGTAGTTTTTTATGCCGATATTAAAAACTTTTTTCTTTTTGAGGCTTTACGAGACAACTGTGAGCCAGTTTTGGACCACCATGCGCAGTATGTGGGCGTACATTGTGCAGAAGAAATTATTTTCCTCTACAAACCAAATCATTTTTTTTTTTTCAGGATTTTATACTTCAGAGAGATGCTGGGAAACATGATAAACCACACGATAAATTAAAAAATATTTTCTTATCATATCTCACAAATTTGGGAAGGGATTAGCACAGTGGTAGCGTATTGGACTAGTAACGCGGATGTCACGGGTTCGAACACAGCATGCTACCCATAGATTTTTTCTTCCTAGGAAACTCTACAGCTCATTGTTCGGTCAGTATTGTCTGTAGTTAGAGAACGTTACCCAGAAACTGGCAGTGCTCTGTGAAGACTCCCGGAGGCTCAATTGATCTTTCTGGCAGTGCATATCCCCTCCCAAAAAAAAAAGTTAAAATTTTACCGTATGTTGCATTATTATTATTATTATTGGTTGGAAGCAGTAGTAAGTAACATTATCTATCTAAGCCTTGCATTATTACATACACGTCACATCTTTTCCTCTTCATGCTGTTTCTAATTTCTCAAAATAATAATATATTGACTATTTAATTGGGCCAAATCCAAACCATTTAAATATTTTAAAGTTAATGTATTATTTTTATTATTACTAGTAGTTTACTACTGCCAATGCAAGTATAATGATTATCCCACTTTTCAATTGAATAAATTCAGAAGCGTGGATTTATGCTATTCCCATTTTATTTATTTTGTTCTTTACTTTTCAAGTTAATTTCTTTGTTGCAATTTTCAGTTATTGTTTTCCAATTTCAAGTCTAAGTTGTATTACTAATCGTTTATCTAGTAATCTCAGTGTTTATACATGGTGTCAAATAGTCTTTAATGTTCTTATTGTTTCAGTATAGTGTACACATCTACATACTCGGAAATAGTATAGAGGCAGGCCAAGGTCTGTCTGGGAGGTTATAACCAGGAAAGGTTGAAGGCCTGCACGCACTGTCTGAGTAAGAATAAGAACCGTATTCTTACGGGATTTCTTATGGGGCACTGCAGACTCAGGGATACCTGGGAAAGTTGGGCCTAAAAGATGATGGCATATGCAGATTCTGTGGGGAGATGGAGGAAACTCCAGTATACCTCCTGACCGCCTGCGATGCCGTCATCCATAGAAGATAACCTGAGTAACCAGGTGCCATAGTAATCCATAGTAATAACCTAAGTTGTTACCAGGTTGGGGAGGGAGAAATGCCCTAGAACCATCCAGTATCCAGGGATTCCTTAGGGATCTCAACCTAGAGTGGGTGCGGTAGATGAGCAAGCTCACTAACGCACCAGGATGGGTACAATAGATCACCAGTGGTCTCAGTACATGAACCCTCAAAAAAAAAAAGAAGAAATAATAATAATACAGAAACACAGCCATACTTAAACTTTTTTTTCATTTGATTTTTATGTTCTCTTATGGCTCTCAGGCATCTGGTTGGATCTCTTACTGGACATTGTGGTTTAAGGAGACATCTCTACATAATGGGGCTCATGCCGGATCCATTTTGTAGAGTCTGTGAAACAGAGGAGGAAACACCCATCCATCTTCTGACTGATTGCTTGGGTTGTGAGGAAATTAGGTTCAGGACCTTTGGTCGGAATAGGATGTCTGTGGAAGAGCTTAGGCTATTTCCGCTTAAGGTTACTGTCGCGAGTTTATTCGGACTGCGGTGAATCTCAGATGGATTAGATCCGGGTCTGGATATTTATTATAGACCCGGCTTGTTGTTGTTTTTCTTGGGGTAGCTATATGGGCCCAGTGAGGCTTTGGATAGCGTAGGGTTGCCCTCCCCACAGACAAATAATAATAATATGTTCTCTTATTGCTAGTAAAAATAAGTATTGCTATTTTGAATTCAAATTTTGAATCAAATTTTCGAATTCAGTTGATAAAACTGGAAATATTATTACTCTATTACATGTTTTGTAAGCAGTACAATTATAAATTTTAAAAAGTTAAAAATACACGAATAAGATTAAGTTTGAAATTCAGTAATGGCCGGCCGCCATATGAATTTGTAGGGCCACGAAATATGGGAAATTATATGAAATATATATAATAAATATTACTTATGATTGTAATCTTGTCAAAATTTTCAATATCGAGTTTTATCGGAAATATCCGTTTTGAGGTCCCCTGTGTCCAAAAAAGGGTTTTTAGCAATTGGTCTATGCGTGCTTGTGTGGGTATGGGATGTGGGGGACAGCATATCTTAAAAGCGAAAAATCGCAGAATGTTCAAACTCAATATTTCGTTAAAGTGCAACCAGGAGATTTGAGAATAAAAAAAAAACAAACCTGTGGCGCAACAGTCCGTAAAGGGCCAAGGCTTGCCAGACAGCGATTTGTGTCCGGGGGGAGGGGACGTGTGATAAGCACGTGGCAGTCTCCTCGCCATATTAGTTTCGGCCTTCGCTACCTATAGAGTGCGCTACCCAACTGTAGCTTCCCACTTTTTCTCATGATGCTGCGTCAACATCGACTTTGCTTTCACAGAAATCTAACCCTGAATTCTCATACGAAATTCGTTCAACTGGAAATGTCACTTTACTGAATGTTTTTTTTCCAGTTTTTTGTGATTTTCTCAAAAACGGATCCAACGATTTTCTTTAAAATTCATATATCAATCATACAAGGGCTACACTTTTATTTGAGATATATCTCAGGGTGGGGTGAGGTTATGGTTTCCTCTAAATGCTATTGCAGCTAATTACACAATAAATTCTATCATCTAAGTAATATTAATTCGAATTAAATATGTTGTTGAAATTAAGGAGTTTGCAGAAAAATCAGATGACCAAAATTAGGGTATGTTTTTACTGAAAAGTATTTTTCAATTTTCAGCTATTTTCTCTAAAACTGCCGCAACGATTTTCTTTAAACTAATTACGTGAACTACACACATAAAAAAAACTACAACTTTTATTTAAGACATTTCTCTTGGTAAAGTTATTTAAGGCGGTCTTTTTGGGGGAGTGATAGGGTTTTGTTTTCCTTTAAAGTGCTGTATCTTAGTTGATTATACAATACTAACAACCAAAAAAATTAATTACAAATAAATAGATTGCCGAAATTCCGAGTTTTCAGAAAATTAATAAACCGGAAGTGCTTTTTTTTACTGAGCAGTTTTTTTCAGTTTTAGCAATTTTCTCCATAAACATGTAAGAGAAAGTTGTATGAGAATTTCACACCACATTTTTTACTTTCTCTTTTTTTTTTTTGTCACCGATCTGAATAACAAGAGTAGTAGAATGATTTTACAAAAGCTTTTTTTATATTATGTATTTATTTTTTGACAAGCAATTGTTAAATAGTAAAATATACGTATAATATAAGCCCCCAATTAAAATATGCTTCATATATTATTTAGGTTTCTTTAAATTATCTTACATTTTACGTTTAATTCAAATTAGTTTCAAGCAATTTAATTTTTAAAAACGGAAATAACGTATTAAGCATAACATATGGTTCAAGTAGTTTAAGAGCTGAATATAGTCTTTTAAAAAAAAGCCTATAGAATGCGCTAGGGAATGGGGGTCTAAACCTGTCTTTTACCAAAATTTTAATTGTCATGTTGGATTAAGTGGTGAAAGTGAATGGCCAATGCTAATCCCCTCTTTTATATGTCATTCTGTCATAAAAAAAATAAAAAGTAGATATATATTTAATTACCTGTATTAATTTATTAATACCTTCACCAGACTTTTTCATCGTTTTCTCTAACAATACAACTCTATCTTGAAGTTCTTCAGAACATGTACCAAGCGGTTCGGGTGGTAGTTCAACATTATTTCTATCTAAATTATCTAAATCTGTTATTTTAGTTTCGCCAACAAATTCAATATCTTCATCAGAACTAATTTCTAATGTATGTTCTTTATTATTAGCTATATATGGTTCATTATTTTGCATTTCTGCATCATCAAATTCTGAATAAAATTCAGTTAACGCAGCCAGCGCTTTACTTTCCATATTTACTTTTATTATTACTTTTTTTTTTTTTTAATTATGACAAAAGTGTATATGAAAGAAAACAATTATTTACTGTCATTAATGTATTAAAATGAAGAAGTTAAAGAATTACAACATAAACGTTCTTAAATTATTCCAAAATTCCTTAGTATAATTTAAAAAAAATAAAAAAACAGCTAATAATATGATTACTATAGTAATTTATTTTTAATTTTTTATTAAAACTGTTTTATTTAAACGAGAATTCTTTTTTAAAATTATTATTTTTGTTTATATTATATAATAATAATAATAATGAAAAAATTATTAATAACAATAATAAGTGATTAGTTTTAATAATCGATAGATATTTCATTGAAAAATATTAACTTGATTAAATGAAATTAGATTAAATATAATCTAATGCATTTAACGAGATGATCACAAACTTATTGCTGAACAGAAATTCTGTATCCGTTTAAAAATGACAT
>JAAEAF010007449.1:0-13172 GCA_011037195.1 Triatoma infestans | reverse complement strand
AAAGGAACAAATTGGGAACAAGACAATATACCGATAATCTAGAGGAAGCATGGAAAAATTTTAAGACGGTTGTATCAACGCTGCAGAGATGGCGTGTGGAAAAGTGAAGTGTGGTAGAAAGATTAAAAGGACGAGATGGTGGACCCAAGAGGTGAAAGAAGAAGTGAGAAAGAAGAAGGACCTATGGAAGAAATACCTGGAAGAAAGGAATCAGGAAAATCATGAGGCATATAAAATTCAAAGAAGGAAAGCCAAAGAAAAAGTATTGGAAGCAAAAGGAAAAACTTGGAAAGAATTTGGAGAGTTCATGGAAAAAGAAGCAAAGACGAATCAGAAGCTGTTTTATAAGGTACTGAAAAATATGAGAAAGGATAAGGAATGCCCAATTAAGTTCATAAAGGGGAAAGACGGAATAATAATAAGAAAACCTGCACAAATATTAGATAGATGGAGAGAATACTTTAAAGAATTGTTAAACGGAGCAGATCCAGATGAGCAAAATGAGAGTGGTCAGGAAATAGGAAAACAAAGAACTGGGGCACAGGAGGAGGCGCAAGGAGAAGACGATCCAATAGAAAAGGAAGAGATGTGGGATGCACTCGGAAAAATGAAGTTAGGAAAGTCGGCAGGACATGACGGGATATCCCCTGAGATGCTGAGACACATGGGAGGTGTAGGCGAAGACCTGCTATTTAGAGTAATAGAACTAGCATGGAATAATAAACAAATACCTGAAGACTGGGAAGTTTCTATCATTGTCCCCATATTTAAGAAAGGCGACGAAAGAAATTGTGCAAATCATAGAGGGATCTCACTGTTGAGTGTACCTGGAAAGATCTATTCTCGCATATTGGAAAATAGACTACGTAAAGAGGTGGAACATCAGCTAGAAGAGGAACAGAGTGGCTTCCGCCCAGGGCGAAGTACACAAGACCACATCTTTACATTAAGGCAAATATGTGAGAAATCCATAGAGTACGGAAAATCAGTCTACCTATGTTTCATAGATCTAGAAAAGGCTTTCGATAGAGTATCCTGGGAAATGATATGGACAGCACTCAGAAACAAAAAGGTTAACGAAGCTATAATATGCAGAATAAAAACGTTCTATAAAACTTGCAGGAACCATGTCAGAACCTCCAATCAGCAATCGGCGGAATTCATCACAAGGATGGGGGTCCGACAGGGGGATATAGGGAGTCCACTCTACTTTATCATCCTAATGGATGAAGTAATAAAAGACTTTAAAAGACGTGCCAGAGAAACGAAATTAGGGTTCTGGAAATTAAGGCCGATAAGTTTCTCAATCCTAGCTTTCGCAGATGACCTGGTTCTCATAGCGGACAATGGAGAAAAACTACAAGAGAACATTAATATACTGACTGAAGAGCTCAAAATGAGAAAGATGATAATTAACACCTCCAAAACTAAATGTATGACAGTGTCTAGGAGCGAAGAACAAGTACAAATAGAAATAGACGGAAAACGGATAGAACAAGTGTCTGTGTTTAAATATCTGGGCGTGATGCTGAGTAAGAGCGGCAAAGTCAAAAATGAAATAAATGCAAGAGTAGACGCCGCAGGAAGACTATTCTACGCCATAAACAGAAATTTTCTCAGTAAAAAAGAAGTAACAAAGGACACAAAAATGGCAGTCTTCCGTTCGACCTTCGTTCCAACGCTGACATATGGAAGTGAATCATGGGCTCTAAGAGAAGCGGAACGTAGCCAACTCCAAGCCGCCGAAAAGAGGTATTTAAGAAAAGTGGCAGGAAGAACCAGAAGAGACAGAATCCGCAACACCACCATTAGAACCACACTTAAAAGCGAACCGGTATCTCAAGTTATTGAGAGAGGTCAGCTACGATGGTTCGGACATGTGTGTAGAATGCGTGACGAGAGGTACCCGAAGAAAGCATGCGAAACGCGAATGACTGGTAGAAGGCCCCGTGGAAGAAAGAGAACTACCTGGGAGGACAACCTCCGAGAGGTAATAACAAAAAGAGGGGTCAGATGGGAAGAGGCCAAAAACTTAGCCAGAGATAGGGAAAGATGGAGCTCCTTCTGCAAACCTCGACACCCTAGGGTATGAAGAGGTCTCCGACTAAGTAAGTAAGTAAGAAAACGAGAAAGAAATAGGAAAAACGATGAAAATTAATCTTTATGATTGAATATCTGGGCAACGGTTTGAAATATTGAAGTGAAATTAACGGCATTATTCTTCATTTTTTTAGTGGTTTTCAATACAGTAGTAAAAGTGGGGGGGGGGAGGAAATCGCCACTTTCAATCACCGATTTAAGGTGTAAGGCGGCAATAAAATCAAAAAACATTAACAACATCATAAATTAGAGCGAAAATACTTCAACAAACGTTAAATTCCCTTTTTAGATATCTTGCTTCGTTTAAGATTTTTTCAAAAGTGCCCGCTTAAATGGGACACGCTGTATATTATACATATGGACAAAATATCTCAACAAGCTCAAATTCCGTTTAACTCATTATATCACCGCATTAAATACAATAATCGAATCGACACAGCAAATTTACACATTTTTTTTTATCGATTTTCTCGAGAATGGCTCCAACGGGTTTCTTTAAATTTCTTATAATATCTACCCCACATAAGTGCCTATATTTTGATTTTCTCTTAAGTAGCACTTCAGTACATTGTACGGTTGGTTCTACTACCTGTATAATATTTAACGTACGAGGCATGTCCAATAAGTAAGTGTACCGAATTTTTGTAGGTTACAAAAATTGTTATTTGAACAAAAAAATTACCTGGTTACATTAGTACATATGTAAGCTATTTTTCGACATAGTTGCCATTTCTCTCAATGCAGGTGGTGAACAGGGGTATTAATTTTTTGATGCCTTCCTCGAAGTAGTTTCCCGCCAACCCCTTCGTCCACTTCTCCACCTCCCCTTCACCTCCTCGTCGGTTGAAAACTTTTTTCCACCCATGTACAGCTTCAGGGAGTAAAGAGATAGTAATTTGAAGGTGCTAGGTCAGGGGAATGCGCGGGATGGTTCAGGACATCCCATTTAAGCGAGGCAAGCAGTTCCTTCGTGCTGTTGGCCGTGTGTGGTCTGGCATTGTCGTGCAGCAGGCAGACTCCCTTTGTCAGCATGCCTCTCCTTTTGTTCTGAATCGCCCTCCGCAATTTTTTTAGGGTCTCACAGTATCTTGCAGAGTTGATGGTCTCCCCTTGAGGCATATATTCAATTAAAATTATGCCTTGACAGTCCCAAAACACGGATGCCATGATTTTCTTGGCTGAAATTGTGGTTTTGAACTTTTTGGCGGAGGGTGAAGAGGTGTGACGCCACTGTTGAGACTGCCTTTTGGTTTCAGGTGTGTAGTGTGCAACCCAAGTTCATCTCCAGTAATGATGGAGCGGAGAAATTCATCTCCATGGAGTTTGTAGCGTCTCAAAAACTCTTGCCCGGCCTCCACTCGATTCAACTTGTGTTGGTCTGTCAGCTGTTTTGGGACCCACCTCGCGGACAGTTTCCGATATCCGAGGGTTTCTGTGATGGTTTCGTGTAGCAGAGATCTGGAGATTTGCGGAAACATCGCAGAAAGTTCATCCACAGTCAATCTGCGATCGTCACGGAGCGCATTTCGATTTTTTCCACAATTTCGTCAGTCACAATTGAAGGTCTTCCGCTCCTCTGATCATCATGCACAGACGTACGACCGTTTTTAAACTCGCGACACCACTTGAACACACTCGTACGATTCATAGCTTTATCACCATATGCAGTTTTTACCTCATTATAAACCTCAACCGGAGTTTTTCTTCCAAACGAGATAACGGATGACGCCGCGTATTTCACACTTGGCGGGAGATTGGATTGACATTTTTCACGAAACGTATTGTCGCGTCGACAGTTCTCAACGTACTGACCTCGAACCGGTCTCGTTGCGGAGGGGAGGAATCAGGCTACACGACAGTGAAGCCAACATGTCGAAAACAAAATACCTCCGGCCGTGAGAGCCTCAGTACACTTACTTACTGGACATGCCTCGTATATTAGAAGCAATCATGGAATTACAAAATTTGAAGAAAATCGTTTAACTGAAATAAAATAGAATGGGTTTATGGATTTTTAGGGATTTTCTCGGCTGCCTATGATGGAAGCAAGAAGCTGGAGAATTGGAAACTTTAAATATATTTTTAAAATATCAGGTTAGAGGAAAAATTGGACAGTTGGCTGGTAAAAGTGACGTGGACTCGTTACTGAAAGGCAAATGACTAGGCCAACTCTAGTGTAAAGGAGCCGATGGTATGAGGCGAAGCTAGTATATATAAGAAACTAAAAGTGAAAGAATATAGAGTCATACAGATACAGTTCCTCAAGCAGTCTAAAACGCGTTACGTCGTTATTTTCAAGAAGTGTTCTACACGGTTACAGTGTCCATTTATCTAATCTTATTTTAATATTTACTTTACTTTAGTATGTACAAATAATATCTACCTAGTCATTAAACTAGTTTTGTTTAACCGCGGTTAAAATTCTATTTCCTAATTCTCTAAGTTCCTTGTCATAATTCTTAAAATTATCTTAAAACCGCTCTAGCCAAGATTTAATCTGCAATCATGCTCTGCCGACCATTACAGCTATAATGTTTACTTACAATTTACAGATTACAAATATAATATATAACTTTCATTTGAAACATTAACCCCAAAAAAATATATTTTTTGGATTACGAGGAATCAGCGACCTTAGATTTTTAAGTGTTATCGGCGGTTTGTACAATTTTTATTGGCCCACCTCATTTTGTAAGACAATGTAATTAGTTCAAGTACTATCTGCCTTGTGTACGTACATATAACCTCTTCTTCTTAGACTTTTATATTAAGTAAGTACATTAGGGTAACCGCCATGTTTAATGAAAATATATCTACCACTTACTACTTACTATAACGACAGCAAGAAAATGCCGCGTGATGTGTTTGACAACAGATTTTTTATTTTCTCTTATTCATATAAGAGGAAGTATTGCGATCATGCCAGATTTTCAAGACCGGAAATACACATTTTGGTGTCTCTTGAATACGAAACATTTTTTTTTTAGCGAATGGTCTGTATGTGTGTATGCCTATACTGTTAACAGAAAATTTAAAAAAAAACAAAAATCATACGAACCTCAAACTTGATATACCGTATCAGTCACGAATAATTTGGACAAATCCATTAACAGGAATCCATGACTTTACTGAATGTTTTTTTTTTTAAATCAGCTTTTTTAATTTTATCGAAAACAGTTGCAACGATTTTCTTTATGCGAATTCATATGTTAACAAAACACATAAATACCTACACTTTTATTTGAAATATTTTATTGGGAAAATTGATTTTTGGGGGGGGGATTCCGGAGGCAGGGGACAGTAGCGTTATGCTTTGATCTAAAATACCACTTCAGTAAAATATACGATGTTACCAGCTACATAATAGAAGTACTGATAGAATTCCGAATTTGAAAAAAAATCGGAGAATATCGTGTAAGTGTTAAATAACAGATTTTTTTGTCTTTATCTAATGAAAACAAGGAAGGTCAACTTTAAAAGGTTTCAGAACGTTACGTTATTTTACACCAATAGCATGTTATATCTTGCTGATATTTATGTTACAGAAAGATTAATGTTTTATGTATAGAAATATTTAATTTTTGAAAACTTTAAACTTTATGTTTTATATTGATAGAATCTAAAGATCTGTATTAATAGAAATTATAAGTATTGAAATCTTTTATTATTCACTAAAGGAAATGTGTTTTTAATTTTAAAACTAATTCCAATTTGAATAATTAAAAACCAAATTAACAATGTTGAAGAAAACTAATTATTAATAAAAATGAATATTTATAATATAGAAATTACCAACCAGTAAACACCAGTAATCGATAAAACCACAATAATCGAACTAGGTTTATGTGTTAAGCCAAAAGGTGTATATTGGAATTTAATAATCATAATATATTAGCATATTATATTACGAGTTTAGTGGACTCATTTACATTTAATGCGGATCAGTTATTCGTGGGATGAGTGGCAAGCGAAGATATACGAACGAAGTCCAAGGGCTTATTTGAATAAGTTTATTACTTTTCTAGAGAGTTAATTTTTTCTTTTTTTTTTTTTACCAATTTAATTATTCATTCGGATGATAACAATAGTGAAACTTCCAGGAGCAGAATTTATATATTATATATATATATAATATAATATACATATAAAATATATATACATATAAATATATATATATAAATATAAGATATATATATCTATTTATTTATATAATAGGGTGCCCCAAGGTATATGGATAACGACTTTTCTCGGAAACTAAGATTGCTAGGAAAAAACTAAAAAATACGTGTCCCCGTAGTTTTTTTTGTTAGAAATCCAAATTTAATTTGCTAATTTGTTTTGGTGCTTCCAGAAGCGAGATACAGGCACTAACTTCATTTTTTCAAATGGGGAGGTGTGGTTTTTATTTAAGAAATAGATTCCTCTATTTTTGTAAGAAAAATTTACTTGAACGGTTTTTTTCTTTGAGCGATATTTTACAAGTTATGAATGAAAACATGATTCCTATAAGAAATTTCAAAATGATATTATAACGGTTTTTTGATTGAATAAGAAGAAAAGTACTATTTTATTATAAATTTTACTCCTCATTAATTACAGATCTTGCTCGAACTGGCCCCCACCATTAGAGATGCATAGATGCATACGCATGCTTTTTCCTGCCAATTGTACCTTACGACCAAAGAAATACATCTCAAATGGTGGAGGCCAGTTCGAGCAAGATCTGTAATTAATGAGGAGTAAAATTTATAATAAAATAGTACTTTTCTTCTTATTCAATAAAAAAAAACCGTTATAATATCATTTTGAAATTTCTTATAGGAATCATGTTTTCATTCATAACTTGTAAAATATCGCTCAAAGAAAAAAAACAAAGAAAAGTACATTTTTCTTACAAAAAATAGAGGAATCTATTTCTTAAATATAAACCACACCTCCCCATTTGAAAAATTGAAGTTGGTGCCTGTATCTCGCTTCTCGAAGCACCAAAACAAATTTGCAAATTAAATTTGATTTCTACAAAAAACTATGGGTATTTTTTAGTTTTTTTCTAGCTCTCTTAGTTTCCGAGAAAAAGTCGTTATCCATATACCTTGGGACACCCTGTATATATACATATACGATTTGTGGCAAGTAAATGGAACAGGCGCCACCAAATTTGAGGCTGCACAAATCGGAGCAGCCTCCGATTATATATATGGATTATAAATCCATAAAATAAGTCCTACGTAAAAAGAAAGTGGATACACTACATACCTATGTCTATATATGATTTTTACAACGTGTGTAGGTATTGTCATTTTATACATAGAATTTTTTATTTCTCATTAATTATTATGAATTTAGGTTTTAATAAATAGCTCTCACACAAATGAAAGCTATTGAATCTGAGATCTCAATGATATTGACAACATGGCAGTACAAAAGGCTTATGTGATGGAACAAAGCTTGTGGTCCCGCTGGCCGGATCAATGCATTTTTACGACTTTCCAAATAGTAAAATAGTTACGAAAATAAATCATTAGAATAGTTGAATTATCAACCCATAGACTGTTGAAAATCCGATATCCGGGAAACACGGAAAAAATCTGTATTAAAAAGCCAGTAATCCTTGACAGAATTGTTCTATCAAATATGGGATATTCATAATATATAAATATCATTCCATATCCTGTCCATTTTCGTACGCTTTAAACATCTACTACTTATAAAGCCTTTATTTCGGCCTTTCTTATTGGAGGATTATAAATTAGCTTCATTTATAAATAGAATTTCCACATGATTTCCAATTTTATGTAAACATAATCGAAATCGATTTATATAAGACACGTTGCGCTATTGTCGGGAACATCTGGTGTTATTTAAGTAACTGCCATTCGGATGCAGTTCTTTTTAATGATCCACGTCCATAAATGGATCATACAGGTCGCCTTATGGAACCATATGAACTATATACGTACTTCATAGTGGTAGCAAAACTTTGAAGTATTACTCGCAATTGCGAGAGAAAGCATTATCCTCTTTTTAGGGAATTGTGTGTGTGTGTGTTCGTTTCATCATAGTTTTAAGTAATATTAAAGACAATTAAACGTTTAATAAAAAATTCCAGTTATTAATTTATATTAATTAATTTTATATTAATAGAAAAAAATCGGGTGTACGGTTTTTTTATACCAGATTCATTTTTTTTTTTTCTAATAAAACTTCTGAGTGAATATTGTGCGATTTACTATCATGCACCACAAACAACCATTGAATGTTCACAGCCACTTGATACATAGTGATGAGCAGCCTCAAGATGGATGAGAATCTAACAACATATTCATCACTGTCATTTTTTAGTGAAAATTCACATGAGTATATATATATATATCCATAAAATAAGTCCTATGTAAAAAGAAAGTGGATACACTACATATGTTTACAAAAGATTTTTACAACGTGTGTAGGAATTGTCATTTTATACATAGAATTTTTTATTTCTCATCAATTATTATGAATTTAATATTAAAAGTAACAGTCTGGTGTAAAACACTCACACAAATTTCTCTTACTGTAGTTTGTAAAATTGTAAGTGACAAATCGGCTAGTTAGTAAATACCAAATTTAACGAAATTCGTCGATTTCTTTTTTGTGAGTAAATTTCGAAAATTGAAAAGATTGCGGCGGTTTAACGAAATTCGTCGATTTCTTTTTTGTGAGTAAATTTCGAAAATTGAAAAGATTGCGGCGGTAAAAACGCATTTTCGATTTACTAATCGATTTGAAACTCGAAATTTTGGCAATCTATTTATTAGGAAAGCATAACACTACCCCCTCCTTTTTCACAGGTACTATTTCATCACCTGTTTGGTCGCTGTTATTTTTGCCAACCACCTGACTTATCTTCTGCAGATCTTAATGCAAGTCCGAATATTTTGTAAATGGTGAACTGATTACGCGTTTGTTATATAAACATCGATATAATGTGGCAAGCACGTCACGTACTATTGCAACGCAAACACAATGAATTTCTTCTTTTTTTTTTACAGAGGGAGAATTATGCTTCGAAAAACTGGAAATGATCGGATTTCAGCTGAATCTAGAAAGTTTTTAATGTGTGCGATATTAATGAAACAACTGGAGCTGTTTTCTTTTTCCCGAAAATGATATCGCCTGAATACTTACAATTAATTAGAGATTTTAATTTTTCAATAATAATGTATTTATTTCTATAAAATTACATATGTTGTCGTTCTAATTCATCATAAATCTCTTGCAGTCTTTTACCTTTAGTTTCGATTGTACATACATGTACAAAAATGGCAGACATGGTTGAAACGGTCATAAATATCCAATAATTCGCAAACATGCCGTAATTAGCTGCGATTGGTAAATAAATTAGGCTACTTATAAATGAACAGATGGCTGAAACCATAATTGTAAAGGCAAAAACTACAGTTCGATCTTCCAACTTAAACATGTCACTTTGTTCAGTGAATGGTATCGGCCCAAGACCTGCTGAATAGAACAAACAGTATATGGTAAGCCCACAGAATGGCATCCAATCAAAACTGGATACGTCAACATCTGGTTCTCTGTCCAGGAAATACCATAAACCAATGAAAAAAGTACTAAAAGCTGTACCAATGCACGATATAAATAGTAACAATTTTCGGTCCCAAAAATCTACACAATATTTTGACATTAACATAAATGATATAACTAAAATTCCTAATATGAATATACAATCGTTCGCTGAAAAAATGCCGGTACCCTTATCTGGTAATATAGTATATACAAATGATAGAATGGTCCTGAAGCCGGAAAAACTTTGTGCACAAGCTAATATTAGTACGATTTTCAAAGCTTTACGTTGACCTTTTGTGGCCGATAAATCTGGAAAATTTCTTGGATATTTTGTTGCTCCATTTGTGCCTAGATTTAATTCAAGAATTATTTGATCAACTTTATCTATATCAAGAAATTTAGCTTTCAACCAGGTCAATGATTCTGCGGCAGCTATTTTCTGATCATTCTCTGACAACCAATGCGGGCTTTCTGGCATATTCCAAAACATTAATATAAAACATAGGGTAAGCATGAAAGATGTAGCTGCCAATGTATCATAATCCACAAAATTGCCGACAATATATTCAAAGATTACACCAATGCCGATGTTCACTTGGACAAATGTGCTCAAAACATTATGCAACTTTGGTCCGGAGATTTCTGCTATATAAATCTGTGCAATTATGGCAATCATTCCTGACCATATACCGCCCAAAAACCTACCAATATACAGTTGGAATGCATCACGTGCATACATAATTAATGTCCATGAAATTAATGCTACAACTGACACTAGCAATATGGCAACTTTTCTACCAACACCATCCATTAGATAACTAGCTGGCAATGCTGATATAAAATTGCCCAAATAGAATATAGATACCATCCAAGATTTCTCCATTGTGGTTAAGTTCATTGGGCGACCATGATTGGTGATAGTACGTAAAACTGGCGATGTCCAGCCAATCATGTTACCATGAATTATGATGGATAAACTTATAACAGCAGCTGCAATCGTCTGCCTTTTTGCATTCACACCTACAGCTTCTTCTTCCATCACTATACCGGAAATCAGAGGACAAATATTTTACAATGATTCAACAAAATTAGAATTGATCAAGTTATTCGAACAAATAAAAAAATAAAGAACTGAACCAAAAAAAAATATATAAATAAAACTTGACTCACTGGAAATACATACACTTAACATCTGGGAATACATTACTATGGTAACCATTGTATAAGCCAGGGCAGTCTCGCAATTCAAACGCCGTAAAGGGCGTCCAATTAGTTACATATAGAAAAAGAATCGTCAAATTTACTATATCGAGGTTTCACCGGAAATACACGTTGCGAGGTACCCTGAGTTCAAAAAGTGGTTTTAAGAAAAAGGTGTGTGTGTGTGTGTGTGTGTGTGTGTGTGTGTGTGTGTGTGTGTGTGTGCGTCTATTTGTTATATGTATGTAAACAGCATAGCTCAAAATCGAAAAATTGCAGAAAGTTTATATTTGCCATATCGTTTGGGTATCACCATGTGGTCCGATAGGAATTCATCCACAACCGGAAGTACCCCTTTACTGAATGGGTTTTCCAGTTTTTTGCGATTTTCTCAAAAAAAGTTCCAACGATTTTCTTTAAGCTAGGTATGTAACTATAAATACAAAGAGCTACAACTTTTATTTGAAACATTTCTCTGGAAAAATTCATTTAAGAGAGAGCTTCTTGTGGCAGGAGTGTGGTTATATTTTCTCCAAAGTGATATTTCAATTTATTATACAATTCTACCATCTAAATTTCTTGCTAATAAAAGTTTCAAATAAAAGTTGCTCTTTTGTGAGGAAAACTCACAAGCAGGAAGCAGGACTTTTGGTCGGAACAGGATGTCTATGGAAGAGCATAGGCTATTTCCGTTAAAGGTTACTGTCCAATTTGTTCGGACTGCGGTGAATCTTAGATGGAGTAGATCCGGGTCCGAGCCGGTTTGTCGTTATTTCTTGGAGTATCTATTTGGGGCCCAGTGAGGCTTTGGATAGCAGTAGGGTTTGGTCCCTCCCCACAAACTAATAATAATAATAATAATAATAATAATAATAATAATAATAATAATAATAATAATAATAATAATTAAGCGGATTAGGATGGTGGAGATCTTTTCGATAGATATCATTATGACTTTTGGGCTTAACAAATGTAGAACATTAACCATCAGAAAAGGGAATAAAGAGTTCCGAGGATATGAGACGGAACAGCAAGGCACACACATCGAATCAATTCTACATCGAACCTATGGGAGAGTCTGAGACCTATAAGTACCCTGGGGTCCAACAAGCCAAGAGGATCGACCACCAGGAAATTGAAAGTAAGTTGGAAACTGTTTTCTCAAAGTGACTTTCTCAAGTGCTCCAGTCAGAGCTCATTGGTGTAAACACAACTCCAGCTGTTAATATATTCCTATTCTTACATATACCTTCGGCATAATATCATGGTCCAACACCGACTTGGAGAAGCTGCAGCGTACTGTGAGGACTCAGATGACAAAGCATTCCAAACACCACAGTCATGCCAGTAGTATCAGGTTGAACATTCCACGAATTGAGGGAGGAAGAGAACTAAGTGATATCAAAGACTTATGTCATTCCCAAATTGGGAAATTGCGAGAGTATTTCCATAAGCGCCTGAGGATTCTCCGTTACACAAAAGCGTATGTGAGGCTGATACTAGCTTGACGCCAGTAAACTTAAGTGAGCCAGAGCAAGAGGGTAAGGAATGTAACACTGAAGACTCCAACAAAATAGAAACCTGGAAGAGCATGTCATTGCATGGCCGGCACCCACACGATTTGAGCCTATCATTTGTCGACAAACGTGCGTCGATAAATGATAGGCGTCGAACGCCCGGCTCAGCAGTGGTGATCTATTTGCGGAGACGGAGGGTATAATGGCAGCTATCCAAGACCAAGTGGTCCGCACCAGGAATTATGACAAATACATAATTAAAGTGCCTGGAATGCTGGATGATAGATGTAGACTGTGTCACCAGAAGTCCGAAACCATCCAGCATATAATATAATAAGTTCATGTGACATGTTGGCGCAGTCTGACTACCTCCACCGGCACAATCAATTGGCCCAGATAATACATGGGAAACTTGCCCTCAAGACTGGTTTGATTGAGGAAAATGTGCCATACTACCTCAATCTGTACTGGAGTCCAACAGTTGGAGACTGTACTACGACCAGACAGTGCTCACTGACAGAACAGTCCATCACAACCGACCCGATATTCTGCTTTATGACAAGGAGAGGTGGCAGTAACGTTGGAGGACATTGCAGTTCCGATACCAACAATTTCCTACAAGTAATGGCGGAAAAAAACCGAAGTATGCAGAGCTTGGGTCCGAAATAAAGAGAATGTGAGAAGTGGAGGCTGTCCGAGTAGTACCCACAGTCCTCTCGGCAACTGGAATAGTGTCCCACGAATTGCATGAAAGTATAGTCACTCTGGAATTGGACCTCCAGAAAG
>JAAEAF010007448.1:0-16426 GCA_011037195.1 Triatoma infestans | reverse complement strand
TTTTAGCTACTCAAAGAGAAGTGGAACGTAGCAACAGTAGTGGCAGCTATTGCTTATTTTGTTACATCTCACAAAAAAAAAAAAAAAAATCTACGTGACGAAGTGACTGCAGTAAAAAGATATATTTTATTCGTACGAGAAGTGAAATCTTTTCGTAGTATGCGATATTTGTTTCGTGTTAAATGAAACAAAAAATTATGAAATTACATAGGATTTTGTCGTGACCGCAGTAGGATTTCGTTTTAACCGATTTAACCGAATATATTTTCTTATTTAACCGATTTTTCATGGTATTTGTCGTCGGTTCTTATTTAACCGATTTAACGGAATATATTTTCTTATTTAACCGATTTTTCATGGTATTTGTCGTTTCCGTGATTAACGTTTTTCACTGTAGTTAGCATGCCAAATTTAAAGCAAATCGTTGGAATTACATATAAAAAAAAAAGATGATAAATAAAAAAACCAAAAAAACAAAAAGGAAACTGCAAAATAACGACTTCTGCTGATTAATATAACTTCATAAAATTCCCAATATGAATTAGCATAAAAATTGAGAAATTAAAAAAACCATGCGATTTCGTACTCAATTCCCTCTTACATGTTTACACACAGCTGGTAATATGTGAAGTTATCAGTATAGGCGTGCCGGGAAAGTGCTTTTCATTACACTCAAATATCATTTGAAACAATAAGAACACAGATTCCACAAATTTCATGTCAGTTAATGTACGAAATATAATGGCCAGTTAATGTACGAAATATAATGCAATATCGTTTCTTATAAAATTACACAGCCAGAAAAGAAATTGGTTGACTGCAACTCGAAACAGCCAATAGTCAATTCAACTATCGATTTAAGGTGTAAAGCTGCCATAAAATCAGCATCCTAAACTACAGCGGAATTACTTCAAGAAACCTTTTTTTCAATTTTTACATATCTTCATTCGTTTAAGAGTTATATTAAAAGTGTCCCTTCTTAATGTGACACCCTGTATATAAAGCAATTTAGTGATATATATTCTATATTAAATATAATATATTTTCTTATTTTACATAGAAAAAAGTGATCAAACTTTATTTCCTCATTATCATCCGAAATATAAAGAAAATATTATTAACAAGGACAACTGCAGTACACCGGTATCCTTACTACGTGAGAAAGTATCAGCTTCATTGTTTATTATGCTTTTCAACCATTCTAAATGTAGATGCACAAGTGAAAACAAAAATAATGTATTTTCACCATCACAACGAACCAGTGTTATGTTTACTTGCTGCGATTTACAGATCATTCCTGGCAAAAAAACTGATGTTACAGCTACACCTTTATTGTCACAGACCACAACACTACCTGAATCACCAAAACAAGGTGAATCATCACCATCTTGAAGAATTTTAGTACATATTATTCTCTTATCTTGAATACAATCACAACCTTGTGTAAAATTAAACTTAGACATATGCAGATTTGCATTTTCGTAAATATTCAGACCAAAACCGGCTAATGTACATTCTCTCTTATCTACCGCTGGCCATGAAGTTTCTTCTAATTGTAATAATTGTACTGATGCTGATAATACAGCAGTGGCATTTAATTTTATTAAAGCTATATCGTAAAGTGGCTGTGTCATTAGATGCATGTTTTTTTCATATTCTGGGTGTATATATATTTTTTCAATTCCTATGGCATACCTAGACAATATCCTAGTTGACGATCCAAGTCCAACTGTGAATCTCATCCTGTCAATATACATATTGACACAATGTGCAGCTGTTAGCACCCATTGTGGCCGTATTAATGCACCTGTACATTGTAATATACTGTGATTCATATGTGCTGATATGGATACCGTATACGGTACCTTCTTAATATTAACTTCTTCACCAGCATGTGTCCTTAGGTGATGTTCTTCACATTTAACAGTTAATACAGACAATTTGATTAATAATACTATAATTTGATAATAAAATTTCATACCTAACATTATTATTACTAAATAAACATTTAATATGAACACATCATATGTTTCTATTATATTTGATTTTTTTTATTTCTTTACCAATAAGCCGCTCATATCATTTATTGGATTTAACAGACAAGTAAGAATTTTTATGGCAATTAAATCAAATACAGCATATAAATTATCCTCTACAAGAATGTTTGATTCTTTTTTGCAATGTAAAATAAGAAAATATTTGTGGTGGTGAGACAGACATAATTATATGTTCTAGTGGTACCTTCCGCAAATTTGGAATGGTTCAGTGGTACTTTCTGTAATATCCTGTTTCTTTTTGTGGTGATCAATCAGTGTGGGGGCGTTTGCTGTCCTAAAGGATGTTTTGTCCTAAACGTTTACACTGACTTGCACCGAAAAAAATCAATTTTTTTCAACAAAAGTGCTTTGTTAACGCTGAGATAAAATGTGATGGGGTTTTTATTACATGAGAAAGGTCACATGTTGTGCTTAACACTTTTCAACAAGTGTTGTATATATTGTTTCTTTTAAAAATGTGAAGAAGTAACAAGTAGAGATATGAAAGTTAAATAGTTTTTGGAAACAGATTTACATTGATCATTAATTACCCATAGGTACTATATTATTATTTAGGCGTTTGCTGTCCTAAAGGATGTTTTGTCCTAAACGATTACGCTGACTTGCACAGAAGAAAATCAATTTTTACAATGTTTTTTTTTTTTAAAGTGCTTTGTTAACGCTTAGCTAGAATGTGATGGGGTTTTCAATATCTGAGAAAGGGCACATGCTGAGCTTACCACTTTTGAAGAGTATTGTATATATTTCTTTTAAAAATGTGTACAACTAACAAGTGGAGATGTGTGTAACTTAAATAGTTATTGCAAGAAAATTTACACTGATAATTAATTACCCATAAGTACTATATTATTATATTTAATCGTTTTAATATAAGTATAAGAGTAACATTTAATCACAAAATATTACTGAGTCAGTTGTTTATTACGGTGGAATATTGAATAATAATCAAAATCAATGAATTAAAAAGTATTATACATTATTCCTCAGTATTCAGCAATTGATACAGTTATCATTCGTGATTTGGTCAAAATAATGCGCCTTTGTATAGCGTGAGTTTCAATAATGTAGTTGAATATTTAGAAACAGACAAATGAAATAGTAAATTGCCATGTATAAGGTTAACAAGTTGATAAAATAATTATATACATATATTAAGGCATGTCCAAGGAAATAAATCGGTGAACAAGAAAAAAAATGTGGCTTTTAAAAATTACACAGCCAGAAAATGACTTCAAAACTATTTTATATACACTGATGGCTCTACGTAATCTAACAATGGAAGTGCGATAGGAAATGCGATGTATCTGCGACGGAGACCGGATGGAAATTTTGTAAAATAACGTAACTAGAAGAGAAGAAAGCTCAGCATATAGTTTATACCTGGGGGTAATAAAATTGACATTAAAATTTATATTTAAAAAATTATATGTGAAGTGTCTGTAAGGACGCGTGTGTTTGTGTTGTGTTGCTTAGGAAAAGCAAGCTTGAGAAAAGCTTAAACTTGTAGATTCCTTTTATGTACCCCCACCATAAATGTTACAAAGATTTCGCCCACAATTGGCCAACTATGAGCAATGTTACTCAATGGTTTTCGCGATTTTATTAATAATGATTCCAACAGTTAACTACTCGCTTAAATACCTATTGCTTTTATTTGTAATACTTTTTAAGAAAAATGGATTATTTTCAGAACTTAACGTCTAATTTTTCTCTAATTAATAATATTAATGTATAATAAACGAAACTGCTTAGTTTTTTTAGACTGTAAACACACACACACCCACAACAAATTCACCGAATTAGAAAAGTAACTGAAAAGTTTTGACAATAGCGTTGCTTTTAGCTACTTAAAGAGAAGTGGAACCTAGTAACAGTAGTGGCAGCTATTGTTTATTTTGTTACATCTCACAAAAAAAAAAATCTACGTGACGAAGTGACTGCAGTAAAAAGATATATTTTATTCGTACGAGAAGTGAAATCTTTTCGTAGTATGCGATATTTGTTTCGTGTTAAATGAAAAAAAATATTATGAAATTACGCAGGATTTTGTCGTGACCGCAGTAGGATTTCGTTTTAACCGATTTTTCATGGTAAACGTTTCCGTGATTAACGTTTTTCACTGTAGTTAGCATGCCAAATTTAAAGCAAATCGTTGGAATTACATTTAAAAAAAAAATTTGATAAATAGAAAAACCAAAAAAACAAAAAGGAAACTGCAAAATGAACGACTTCTGCTGATTAATATAACTTCATAAAATTCCCAATATGAATTAGCATAAAAATTGAGAAATTAAAAAAACCATGCGATTTCGTACTCAATTGCCTCTTACATGTTTACACACAGCTGGTAATATGTGAAGTTATCAGTATAGGCGTGCCGGGAAAGTGCTTTTCATTACACTCAAATATCATTTGAAACAATAAGAACACAGATTCCACAAATTTCATGCCAGTTAATGTACGAAATATAATGCAATATCGTTTCTTATAAAATATTCAGTGCAACTCGAAACAGCCAATAGTCAATTCAACTATCGATTTAAGGTGTAAAGCTGCCATAAAATCAGAAAACATTAACACCACATCCTAAACTACAGCGGAATTACTTCAAGAAACCTTTTTTTCAATTTTTACATATCTTCATTCGTTTAAGAGTTATATTAAAAGTGTCCCTTGTTAATGTGACACCCTGTATATAAAGCAATTTAGTGATATATATTCTATATTAAATATAATATATTTTCTTATTTTACATAGAAAAAGTGAACAAACTTTATTTCCTCATTATCAACCGAAATATAAAGAAAATATTATTAACAAGGACAACTGCAGTACACCGGTATCCTTACTACGTGAGAAAGTATCAGCTTCATTGTTTATTATGCCTTTCAACCATTCTAAATGTAGATGAACATGTGAAAACAAAAATAAGGCATTTTCACTATCACAATGAAGTCGTGATCTGGTTAGATTCTGCGATTTACAGTACATTCCGTCCATCATAAGTGATGTTACAGCTACACCTTTATTGCCACAGACCACAACACTACCTGAATCACCTTGACAAGGTGAATCATCACCATCTTGAAGAATTTTAGTACATATTATTCTCTTATCTCGAATACAATCACAACCTTGTGTAAAATTAAACTGAGACATATGCAGCATTGAATTGTGGTAAATATTCCTACCAAAACCGGCTAGTGTGCATTCTCTCTTATCTTCCGCTGGCCATGGTGTTTCTTCCAATTTTAGTAATTGTACAGATTCAGATAATACAGCAGGGGCATTTAATTTTAATAAAGCTATATCGTAAATTGGCCTTGTACTGAGATGCATGTTTTTTTCAATTTCTGGATGCACATATATTTTTTCAATTCCTATGACATACCTAGGTTGATGAATATCTGATGAACCAAGTCCAATTATCATTCTCAGCGAGTTATTATGTTGCAGACAATGTGCAGCTGTTAGCACCCATTGTGGTTTGATTAACGCACCGGTACAATGTTTTGATACTGATACCGTATACGGAACCTTCTCAATATCGACTTCTTCACCGGCATACGTCCTTAGGTGATGTTCTTCACATTTGACAGTTAATACAGACAATTTGAATAATAATACTATAATTTGATAATAAAATTTCATACCGAACATTATTATTAATAAATAAACATTTAATATGAACACATCATATGTTTCTTTTATTTTTGAATTTATTTATTTGTTTATCAATAAGCTTCTCATATCATTTATTGGATTTAACGTGCAACTAAGAATTTTTATAGCAATTGAGTCAAATACACCATATGAATTATCCTCAATAATAATGTTTGATCATTCTTTGCTTTGTTAAATTAGAAAATATTGTAGATGGCGAGATATTGATAGTAATATATTGTTGCGGACTGTTCCGCAGAGCTGGGGAACTTCAGTGGTATTTTCTCTCATATCGTGTTTTTTTTTTTTGTGGATAAACTTCAAGCCTCATCTACTCTAGATTCACTCCCACATTTTTCGTGCAGAACAATTTCTTCAGGAGGAAGGATAATGTGAAGGATGCCGTAAATATAAAAATATATTTTATTAGAAATAATCAAAATATCAAAAAAAATGTAACATTCGCAGTAAAAGGGAATATTCAGGTAGAAGACCACCATTGCCTTTTAGATTTCATGAACCATGTTAGCATTGTCTACCCCTTCTTCTCACAGGGGAATATTTGAACGAAAAATTAGAAGGCATCCTTACATGACAGTCTGAGCTAGACATTCTACGAGTGGACATCAGTGCCACTTTAAGTTAAAACATAAGACATTTGCATTTCATCTTGACAAATAATTGATTTTATGAACATTACTTATATAGTTTTTGTAAGAAAATTTACACTGATAATTATATACCCACAGATACGAAGTTATTATATATTGGTTTTTATTTAACTGTAGGGGTGATATTTAATTACGAAATATCACAGTGTTAGGTAAACATTTTAATAAAATAATACATATTTATGAGTAGGCATGTCCAATTATATCTGAACAAGAAAAAAATGCGGCCCCTAAAGATTACATAACAAGAAAATGTCCTCAAATCTATGTTGATGGTTCGAAGTAATCTAAGAATGTAGGAAGTGCGATGTAGGAGAGACAAGATGGAGATTCAGCAAATTAACTAAACTGAATGACTAATGACAGCATATGTCCGTCGGAATTAGTAGAAATAATTTTTGGATTGAAAGAAATTGAGTGCCACTACCGTTAACAAAGAATTATATAGAAATTCGTAGTGCTATAAAGTACTCCAAACAGGTATGTATTAATATATTTCTTATGAGATACTCACTGCAACTTGAAATAGCTAATAGTCAATTGGAAATAGCTACATTCCACTATCGATTTAAGGTATAAAGCTGCCATAAAATCAGAAAACATTAACACCATCATAAACCAGAGAGGAATTACTTTAACAAACCTTTTTTTTTCAAGTTTTTAGATATCTTCATTCGTTTAAGAGTTATTTTAAAAGTGACCCTGTATATTAAGTAATTTAGTGATATATATTCTATATTAAATATAATATATTTTCTTTTTTACATAGAAAAAAGTGATCAAACTTTATTTCCTCATTATCAACCGAAATATAAAGAAAATATTATTAACAAGGACAACTGCAGTACACCGGTATCCTTACTACGTAAGAAAGTATCAGCTTCATTGTTTATTATGACTTTAAACCATTCTAAATGTAGATGCACATATGAAAACAAATGTAAGGCATTTTTACTAACATTGCTCCGGTGTTTCGGTTAGTTGTGGCCAATTACAGTAAGTTGCGGGCATCATAAGTGATGTTACAGCTACACCTTTATTGTCACAGACCACAACACTACCTGAATCACCTGGACAAGGTGAGTCATCACCGTCTTGAAGAATTTTAGTACATATTATTTTCTTATCCCGAATACAATCACAACCTTGTGAAAATTAAACTTAGACATATGCAGATTTGCATTGTCGTAAATATTCAGACCAAAACCGGCTAATGTGCATTCTCTTTTATCTACTGCTGGCCATGGAGTTTCTTCGAATAGTAATAATTGTATAGATTCTGATAATACAGCAGTGGCATTTAATTTTATTAAAGCTATATCGTAAATTGGCCGTGTAATTAGATTCATGTTTTTTACATTTTCTGGATGTATATATATTTTTTGAATTCCTATGACATATCTAGGCTTTGTCATATCTGACGAACCAAGTCCAACTGTCGTTCTCATTGTGTCAATATGGAGAACACAATGTGCAGCTGTTAGCACCCATTGTGGTTTAATTAACGCACCGGTACACCCTGATGATACTGATACCGTATACGGTACCCTCTTAATATCAACTTCTTCACCAGCATGTGTCCTTAGGTGATGTTCTTCGCATTTAACAGTTAATACAGACAGTTTGATTAATAAAACTATAATTTTATAATAAAATTTCATACCTAACTTATTATTATTAATAAATAAACATTTAGTGTGAACACATCATATGTTTCTTATATCTTTGAATTTATTTAATTGTTTACCAATAAGCCTCTCTTATCATTTATTGGATTTAACATGCAACTATGAATTTTTATAGCAATTGAGTCAAATACACCATAAAAATTGTCCTTTAACTACACAATAATAATTTTTGATCCTTTTGTGCTATGTAAAATAAGAAAATATTGTAGGTGGTGAGACAGACATAATTATGCGTTGTAGTGGTACCTTCCGCAAAGTTGTTAAGCTTCTGTGGTATTTTCTGTAATATTTTGTTTCTTTTTGAGGTCATCAATCAGTGTGGGGGCGTTGGCCGTCTAAACGGATGTTTTGCTAATGCAGTACAATTACACTGACTTGCACAGAAGAAAATCAATTTTTTCAACAAAAGTGCTTTGTTAACGCTCAGATAGAAGGTGATGGTATTTTTAATACCTGAGAAAGGTCAAATGTTGTGCTTACCAGTATTCTAAAGTGTGTATATATTGTTTCTTTTAAAAATGTGAAGAACTAAGAAGTAGAGATATGAAACTTAAATAGTTTTTGGAAGCAGATTTACATAATTATTAATTACCCATTGGTACTATATTATTACTTTTAATTGTTTTTATTTTCGCATAAGAGAAATATTTAATCAAGAAATATTACTGTGTCAGTTGTTGGACTGTGGAATATTGAATAATAATCAAAATAAATGAATAAAAAAGTATTATACAATATTCCTCAGCATTCAGCACTTGAGACAGTTATCTTTCGTGATTAATTAAAGATAATGCGATTTGGTCAAAATAATGCACCATTGTATAGCGTGAGTTTCAATAATGTAGTTGAATATTTAGAAACTGACAAATGAAATAGTAAATTGCCATGTATGAGGTTAACATGTTGATAAAATAATTATATACATATAGGAAGGCATGTCCAAGGAAATAAATCGGTGAACAAGAAAAAAAATGTGGCTTTTAAAAATTACACAGCCAGAAAATGACTTCAAAACTATTTTAAATACACTGATGGCTCTATGTAATATAGCAATAGAAGTGCGATATGAAATGCGATGTATCTACGAGGGAAACCGGATGAAGATTTTCTAAAATAACGTAACTAGAAGAGAAGAAAGCTCAGCATATACGTTTGAACCTGGGGGTAATAAAATTGACATTAAAATATATATTTAAGCGAATAGTCCGTTAGTATGTGTGTTTTAAGTTGCATAAGAATTGTAAACTTGAAGATTCCTTTTAGGTACCACCACCATAAATGTTACGAAGATTTCTTACAAAATTGGCCAAGTATGAGCAATGCTACTCAACCGTTTCCGCGATTTTATTAATAATGATTCCAACAGTTAACTACTGGCATAAATACCTATTACATTTATTTGTAATACTTTTCAAGAAAAATGGGTTATTTTAACGTCTAGTTTTTCTCAACTTAATAATATTGTTGTATATTCTACGTACTGTTTAGTTTTTTTTTATTTATCACAAGAAGGGCTGAATCAATTTTTTTTTATAGTTAATATATTTATGGCTCATATTATGTGGTATGTATAAACATTTTTATTTGAAACAATTTTTCGGTATTCTATATAATATACACAAATATCTATATAATATACACTATGACCATCCGATCATAACGCCATGGTGTGTTAATAGTTTTCCGCACTCTACACACTTATAAATTAGTTATTAAATATTCCAAATTTGTAAGTTATAGTTGCTTTAGCTGCTGTTAGAAGAGGGCCTATGATATTTGATCCTAGATTTGCATTTCATTTGTCTGTACACAATAGTTTTATATTACTGACAGCTCAAAAACATGTACTTCCAAATTAAACCGCAAATCCAAATATTGTGATACGACTGTAGTAGAGTATTAATGCAAACAAATAGAGACAGAACCAATGTACCACCCAACTGTTGGCAAGTTCAGCAAGCATGTAGGATTCATACTTTTAATGGACATAAGATTCACATTTATTGGACATTTGACATAATAAATATATACTTGCTGTTATAATTGTAACTTATTTGATAATCCAACAAATGCTATTTAAGGCTTGTTGGTAAACAATTGAAAAACAGGAAAGAGTTTAGCTCAGTAGTAGCGCGCTTCTCTAATCATGCGACGATCACAAGTTCGAATCCAGCCGTACTATACTTGAAATTTCTGTGCCTAGTAGCCTCTACAGTTAATTGTCCGGTGATGGGCAGTACTGTCAGTAACGAAAGGTCACTCACTTGAGGCCAGCAGTGTACTGGCGCAAATGAATTTAAATGTTGACGCGACCACTTAAATAAAAAACAAAAAAAATATACAAAATAAATGAAACATATGTGTATTTAGTTGTGTGTTTAATAATAATAATAATAATAATGTTAATTTTTTATAAAATTATAGCTATCTTATTTAAATTGTCTATAGTGGCCGTTAAATGTGATAAAAATGGGTTAAAAACGTATAAGGGTGATGAAGTTGATATTTTGAAGGTACCGTATACGGTGTCCGTATCATGGATCTGTACCGGTGCTTTAATCAAACCACGATGGGTGATATCAGCTGCACACTGTTTTGAAGATCTCGACTGGAGAGATATGAAAATTGGTCTTGGTGCCGATGATAGGACAAAGTCTCCATATAACATAGGAATTAACAAGGTTTATCTGCATCCAGATTATGACAGATACAACGAGCTTGATGTGCGCCGAGTACGTTATGATATAGCTTTAGTAAAATTGGCAGTATCCGCTGTATTATCACCAACTGTACAATTATTAGAATTAGAAGAAACTCCATGGCCGAAGGAGGTAATTGGGAGGCATTGCAAATTAACAGGCTTTGGTCGGAATATATTCCATGAAACCAATACAATATTGCATGGGTCTACATTTTATTTTACTATGGGATGCAATTGTGTTCATGATTGGAGAATAATATGTTACACAGTTGATGATGATGATGATGATTCACCTTGTTTTGGTGACTCAGGTGCTGTTGTGGTCTGTGACAATAAAGGTGTGGCCGTAACATCACGTATAATAGCAAATAGTTTCTGTGAGCACATGAAACTAAACCAAACAGAACTAGGATGTGGTACCATAGATTACTTTCATTTGTTTTCATATCTTCTTCCACATTTAGATTGGGTTAACAATGTGTTAATTTATGAACCTAATACATATTTGCCAAGTAAGGGCAGCAGACTTACAATGAAAGGCGTCCAATATTACTATGTAATAACCTGTGTACAACTGTTTGCTCTGTTAATAATATTTTCTTTATATTCTGATTGATAATAAAAGGATAACGTTTGATCTTTCATTTCCTAATTGTATGTGGTGATAGAAATTATTATATACTTTATTACTTGCATCCCTACTGTTGGAAAGCTTTAGAGATGTTAGATGTGATAGGTTGCTTATTTTTTTTTTTGGCATACGACCAGTTTGGGAGCGTTTGGTGACTATCTGGCCTGTTTTGTTAAAACATTAGAAGAAAACAGTTTTTGTATTGTTTTATGGATGTACATTGTTTAGGCTTAACTAGATCAATAGGGGGTTGTCATTACCTGAGAAACGTCATATGTTGTATTTTCCACTTTTGAAAGGCGATATATGTATATTGTTTCTTTTGTAAATGAAGGCAGAATGCTCGATTCAGACCCAGTCGAACCCCCAGCGATGCTCGTCTAGGCATGCTACCCCATTTAGCTAATCCCTTCCTTTTGTTTCGGGATCAGTAGAAATAACAATTTTTGACGGAATTGTATATATTATGTTTTTTTATATAGCATGCGTATACATTGCTTTAAATTAGTTATTGGTCAAATGAAGGATGTGCAAATATCTCACGACATTCTCTTACTTGAATTTACACATCAATAAATGGACAAATTTTCATCAAACTTTTATTCGTTCACCAGTTTATTTTTAGTGGTCTTCAATTCAGTATCATTGAGAGAATGTAAATTTAATAAAACTCACTTTTTTAAGGGTAGTTTAAACTAAAATTCCCTAAATTGAACTTTTTGTAAAAACCTTACCAATAAAATTATAGGTCACTGGATTTATTGTTGAAATAACAAATTCAACGACATTTTAGGATTATTTCTTTTATGGGGGTTAATAGCAGAAAACTGAATAAACTATGCAGTAAATATGGATTTTCTGTCAACCGTGTTTTATCAAAAGCTTGATATTCTGGCAACATATTTAATTAATTTTATTAATATTATTTAGATGATAAAATCTATTAATAAACGGTGTTACCGTTTTAATAACAAGACACAACAATCGCCTTTACTTAAAAACCGCTTTAAATGAATTCCCCACATGCAACAATTTATCGAATAAAAGCTATTATATTTCCAGATATGAATAGTTATTGTTGTTGTGGTAGTTGGTTCCGCAGAGCTGGAAAGTATCAGAGATATTTTCCGTGATAGCCTGCTTCATTTTGTGGTCATCGACCGGTTTCGGGCGTTCGCCCAACTTCAGGATGCGTTTTTTAAGACAGTGTGACAACACAGTCTTGCACAGAGCAAACCTAGTTTTCACACTGGCTGGTTTGACTGTATTAAAAACTAAACTCTTAAACTGGGTCAAGGGGTATGGTCAGCCGGGTGGAAAAACTCGTGTTTGGGTTGTTAAAGGCCAAATTTTCCTTACAATGGACACAACACATGGGGGTCTAATTTTTACACTCTGTTGTTGGAGGGAGAGTCACTTTACAATTAACTAACCAAAATAAAATATAAAATGCATAAAATAAATTTAAATTAATTTAAATAACGATTAAAACTAACATCATTTAAAATTAAGCGATTCTTATAATTAAGTTTTTTATAACTATGCATTCCAGCCATTATTTCACTTTTTCACACAACATTCACATCCTTGCAAGCGTGTATACCTAAATATGTTTTTTTTTATATACTTAAGTTTTTTATTATGCATTCCACTCAACATATCACATCATCATTCACATACCATCATACATCATCTAAATATGCACACATTTATATATATTAAACTAGTAAATTAAAACTACCGGGGAAACTGTCTCTGATGAATAGTTATTATTTCGAGTTCGTAGAAAATTATTGGAATCACTTTCGAAACATCGTGATAAAATGAAAGATCCATTCAATATTCTAGTACTTTCGGTTGAGGATTTTTTTTTTCAGATAACTTACTAACGTATTCCACGGTGATAGTTAAACGGGAACGCAGTTTTGAACTTGCTGAGAGTTTTGTATTTGATCTATGCACACAACACACGCAAAGACATATTAATTTTGTTTGTTTTTGAGTATAGGGGTAATATTTAAACTATGAAAAACTACTGTATCAGTTGTTGATTACTAAGAAATAATTAATATTAATAAAAATAGAAGAATATTGTTAATTATTATCAACAAATGTTACGTCAATCTTTCTAGTAAAATATTTAGGGGAAAAATTGCGTTAGTGTTTAGTGAGTGTTAGTAGGTAAGAAACCTATGTACATATATCCATTTTCAATATGATGCATGACGATAATGCAAATTGAATGGCCTGACAGAATTAGCGTAATTTAAAGTAGAATTCTTATGAAAAAAATACCTTGAACATATTAGTGAAATGGAAAATTTTTGGGCAATCTATGTCGTCCAAATTAATAACACAATAATATGGAAGTAGTTATCTAAGAAAAGTGCACTTTTCCAATCCTTTCCATAAGGAAACCACATTTTCTACATAGCCATTTGTAGATTTTTCCAAAATTTGGAGCACTGTTTTTGTATGGGGATCTCCATTATTACATAATTTCAGACCATGAAAATATCTTTATGATTGAATGTCTCGGCAACGGTTTGAAATATTGAAGTAAATTTAACAAGATTGTTGTCTTCATTTTTGTTTAACAAGTGTTCAATACAATAGTAAAGTATCAAAAGGTTATCGCCATTCTCAATAATCGATTAAGGTGTACGGCGGCAATAAAATCAAAAAAACATTAACACCGTCATAAAGTAGAGCGGACATACTTTAATAAACATTTATTTCACTTTTTAGCTAAATTCGTTTGTTTTAAGAGTTATTTAAAAATTGGCCCGTTTAAATGGGGCACCATGTATATAAAGCAATTTTATTATATATATATTTATTTAATATATTTATATATTTATTAATTTAACACAAAAAAAAAGGAACACCTCTATTTTCTTATTACCAACTGATATATATGAATAAAATATTATTAACAAGGCAAAATGGTGTACACTGGTAGTTATAACATAATGATGGTTAGACTTCATTGTAAGTGTGCTGGCTTTACTACGTAAATATGTATTAGGTTCATTGTTAAATATGTTTTTAAAAAATTCTAAATGTGGCTGCACAAAACAAATATATGTTATTTTTACTATCACATCGAAACGGTGTTCCCTTTAGACTAATAAAGCAATTAATTATACATATTCTATATTAAATACAATATAGTTCCTTATTTTACATAGAAAAAAGTATCAAACTTTATTTTCTTATTACCAACTCATAAATAAAGAAAATATTATTAACAAGGCAAACTGCTGTAGACTGGTAGTTATAACATAATAATGGTTACTCTTAATTGTAAGTGTGCTGGCCTTACTATGTAAATAAGTATCAGGTTCATTGTTTATTATGTCTTGAAACCATTCTAAATGTGGTTGCATATGTGAAAACAAATATAGGGAATTTGCTTTATCACAACGATCATCTGTTTCGTTTAGATATTGCAAAGAACAGAACTTGTTAGATGCCATAACTGATGTTACAGCTACGCCTTTATTGTCACAGACCAGAACACCACCTGAATCACCATAACAAGGCGAATCATCACCATCTTTAAGAATTTTAGTACATATTATTCTTTTATCACGAATACAATCACATCCTTGTGTAAAATAAAACTTGGACATATGCAGTTTTGTATTGTTGTGAATATTATCACCAAAACCGGCTAATGTGCATTCTCTCTTATCTACCGCTGGCCATTCAGTATCTTCTAATTCTAATATTTGTATATATTCTGATAATACAGCAGGTTTATTTAATTTTATTAAAGCTATATCGTAAACTGCCCGGGTAACTTGTTGTATGTTTATTTCATATTCTGGATGTACATATACTTTTTCAATTCCTATGGCATATTTAGGCGTTGTCATATCTGATGAACCAAGTGTAATTACCATACTCGTCCAGTTTAAACCGAGAATACAATGTGCAGCTGATAGCACCCATTGTGGTTTGACTAATGCTCCGGTACACATTAATGCTATGGATACCGTATACGGTACCATCCTAATATCAACTTCTTCACCAGCATACGTCCTTAGGCGATGTTCTTCACATTTAACAGTTAATACAGAGAATTTGAATAATAATACTATAATTATATAAGAAAATTTCATACCGAACATTATTATTACTAAATAAACATTTAATATGAACACATCATATGTTTATTTTATCTTTGAATTTTTTTATTTGTTTATCAATAAGCCTTATATAACATTTATTGGATTTAACACGCGATTAAGAAATTTTACACCAATTTAATCAAACATATAATAAAAATAATCCTATGCCAACAATAAAGTTTGATATTTTATTTTCTATGTAAAATAAGAAAATATCGAGACATACATAATTATATATTTTTGAGGTTAGTTACGCAGAGGTGAAAAGTTATACGGATAGTTTTTGTCATAGCCTGTATCTCTTAGTGGTCACCGACCGGTTTTGGGGCGTTCGACGACTGTTAGGATGTTTTGTTAAAGCAGTGCCATAACACAGACTTGCAGAGAGCAAATCCGTTTACATTATTTTTATTTAGATTATAGAAGTAATATTTAATCACGAAATAATGCACCAGTGTTTAGCGGGAGTTTTACTAATGTAGGAAACAGAGAAATCAAATAGTATATTGCCATGTATAAACTTAATATTTCAATAAAATAAATACATACTTACGAAAAGGCATGGCCAATTATGCTGAAAAAGAAAAAAAGGCGGCCCTTAAAAATTTCATAGCCAGAAAAAGTCCTCAAATCTATGTCAAATGCAATTATGGCTCTAAGTAATCTAATAATGTAGGATGTGCGATGTACGATATGGAGATTCTGCAAATTTTTGCATTGACGTGAGTTGGGTTGCTACAGGCATTAAACCAACTCACTAGGAACTATAAATTTGTACTCAGAGGGAATGGTTCTCACGTTTGTGTTCCAAATTTCTTTGTTAACTGATATACACAATATTTAAACTCACAGGGATGTAAAGTATACCCAATACAGGCA
>JAAEAF010007447.1:0-10035 GCA_011037195.1 Triatoma infestans | reverse complement strand
TTGCCTTCAGGTCGACATGTCCCGGCACCAGAATAGGTTTACTTTATTTCTTTTGCCTAGGTCATTAAGCTTACCTAGGCATTTCCAAACCATCTTAGAACTGTTAACCCAAGCTTTAAAGGCAGCCTGACTATAGGGTAGGTTAACTATCTCCTGATTCCGATATCCCTGTCGAGGTTAAACCTTCCAATAGCGTGAATTTCCGCCTGAAAGATGCTGGAAAACATGCCTATGGGTTCCGAGTGTTTATTTCTAGAACCAAACACCCCTGCACCAGTTCCTTCGAGGGTCTTGACCCGTCTGCATACCACTTAATGGCAAGCTTGCTAATACTAGACAAGGCAGATCCCTTGCTCCACTTAGCTTCAAAGAGAAGTTTCTAACGAAGCTATATTTCTTAATTATTCTGTCCCTAGGGGAGGTTCAAGGGAAGGGAGCCGGCAGAATTCTAAGGAGAGTTTCCTTCGCCGCCCTTTCCACCACCAGGAGAAGCTGTATGAGATTGAGAATGACCTCAATCCCAGTGATTGACACGACCTCATTGCCTCGTCCTGCATAAGCAAGCTTGCACTTTGTCAAGAGTTTTCTTGACTTTACTAATCTTCGTCCTACTATACCACGCTATCGCGCCGTGGGTGATGATCGGTCTCACCATCATGGTGTACATCCAATTAATTAAGAATGCTAGGAGGACATCCAACAGGTTTTTAAATTTTTAAAGTAAAAATGTTCGTATTTTTTCAAAATAATTTATTTTGATAGACATCCTTTACAGTGTTGCCTAAGAAACAATAAAGTTTTTGGGCCCAAAATTTATAAAATTCCCATTCTGATTTTCTTTATTTCCATAAAAACAGACGGGTGTGAATCCTTTACTCAGATTTTTTATGATAGAATGAAAACATTCTGAATTTTTAGGTTTCCACCGCCATTTTCATCAAAAACGCTTGAGTTTCCGGGTTTAGATTGCGACAATGATGCGGTTTAAACCCGGTAGCTCGTTTTTCACGAAAGCATCGTCAGTTAATACATAAAGTCAGTTAATACAGCTAGTATTTAATGAAAATTATAAAATTAATAGTAAAAATATTTAATGAGTGTAACCACACAATTTTATTACTTGCAGGTACAATATTTGGAATGGCTAACACTCTGTCATCTATTGGAGGATTTGTATCAACTTATATTGTTGCAGATCTTACATATCAGAATGTAAGTAGTTAAAAACTTATTAAGCTGTTTAAAAGTGTTGACTCCTTGGTCTGGTACGTTATGGTGAAAACATAAAGAAAAACTTTTCGTTTCTTCAAAGTTTTCATTTTAACTCAAATCTGTAAAATATGACTATAGCCCTCCTAACTGGCCTCTGTCACGTAGACTTAAGAAGCACAAGGTCAGCATGCGCCTGTGTAGGAAGTTGAGCCCAAAATTATAATGAGTAATGAAGTTTCCAATTTTTCAGTATTAATGTATAATGTTTTTTTCTTCAGGAAACTTACGAACGATTCCAAATAGTATTTTGGATATTAGCTGCAACTTACTTTGTTGGTGCATTGACTTATCTTTTATTCGGTACTGGAAAATTACAAGATTGGAATTCATCAGATGAAATTACTAAAAAGCCATTACCGGATGCAGAATTAGCAGAGAAAGAACCATTGAATAAGCAAACCGTGTAAAGTGAAGAGAAAAATACTCTGCGGATCTTCCATACCCTGGGTCGAACTAGACTAATTGGGTTTGTTAAGACCCAAGGAGTAAATTAACAGGATGGTATACAGCAAGGAAAGAGAACATCTTAGGCATAATATATATATTATTTGTATAAAAACCTTTCAGTTTTCCCCCCAAAAATAGCACAATTCATTTGTTGTATATATTACCTATTTGGATTAAGCGTAGAATTATTAAATTTTTGGGCAAGTGCATAAAGGCAGCTATTAACTTGTAAAGGAACACAACAACTTCATGAAAAAAACCCCAAACAATGACACAAATATTCGATCTACATCCATTATAATTACAGAGTAAGAAAGTGTAAGTTGCTACTGAATATCGAATTGAAATTGGGGTTACTCGATAAAAGAAAATCAATGCGTACAAAATTGTTCTAAATCTTGCATAATGAAGAATTTATTGAAGCTAAATTGTTCAAAAAAAAAAAAATAGATTCCGTGCAAATTAGATCTACAGATGCAAAGTTGTCAAAGCAGTTTAAATTACCATAACATTTTCTGCATTTCCACTTCAATTTTTGGTAATTTGTTATTTTCTGTTGCTATTGTACTAGTTAAAATTAAAAACAAAAAAGACCTGAACATTTTAAAAGATTATTATTTCTTTCTGCAGTATTTATTTAAGCATTAGTTTATTTCCATTAAAATGTAACTAAATTTTTTTTAAAAATTATTTATTTATAGAGAGCTTAATTTTCTTAATTATGAAGATGGAAAAATTTTGAAAATAATTTTACTATTTACAATATAGAATTGTTTAGATCTGATTCTTTAGCTACGTAATGAATTTTTAAGTTAAGAATTATACTATTAGGATTAGTCAGCAAGTATGTGCTTTTTATGTCAATATTCTTTAGAGAAAATTAGTTTACTAAGTTGATTTTTACGTTGTAGGGAGATGCAATTCTTACATAGCTTTTTAAAAGCTTTATTATAAAACATTCCAGCATAGCAAACAAGTAAATATAAGGGATCTATGGGGAAAAAGAAGAAACAAACAAAAAACAATGAATGAATACTTACAACTTTATGTTATGTTTTTTAAGAGTTAAATTGCTAATGATTAGTAATGCGAGACTATTATATACAAAATTGTGAGTGCCGAAAATTTAGAATTAAATATCCCAAATAGAGCTTTAAAGAAATTAAGACTTAACAGATTTGCAACAAATGAATGTTATTACAATTTCCAACATTAAGTATTCCCTTGATTATGTTAGATTAGATTCTGATATGTAGTGAAGATGCAATGCATAGAAGATTGAATGATGCAGGGATAAATCCATTACCCAGCTTGTTGGATACTTGCAGGCTCTAATATATCTTTTTTTATATAATATGTAAACCTCTATTATTATTTTTATTGTAAAGTCATGTGAAATTTCGTCTAGTTAAATAAATTATAATTTCGGATTCACAACTGCTTATATTGATTATTTAATTACAAAAAAATGTATACATACATTTATATACCTTTTACAAGACTGTAATGTGATTTTGTGCCTTTGATTGGATTGTATAAATGTAATGATCAGAAATTTTTAATAAAAGTTTTTAAAACAAATAAAAAAAAAAATCAGATTTCTATTCTTGCTTCATTAATAATTTTATTTTCAGTTTTTGTTAGGGCAAAATAAACAGAGTGGTTTTATACTTTCTGCTTTAAAAGCAACAAAGATGGATATTTTAGGTTGTTCCCCTAGCAGAGAAATTACAAAATTCAAAGAAGAATCACCAAGGTATCTCCAATATGATCTTGGACGGAGGCAGATGGCAAATCTAGGTTATATCCAGTGTTAATACTCTTACAACAGCTAAAACCCACTACCATAACTGAAAAACAAAAGTCACCTTCTGCTTATGACCAATCCAAAACAAAAAAATCGAAGAGGGGTCAAATTTGCAAAAAAACAGTTTATTGAATTTTCTGAGATTGTAAACATACTTCTTTTCTAATTAAGTTCTAGCCGGTTTAGGAATTTCTTATCAGTGTCTGTTTCATCAAATCTGTATAGAGAAAGTAAATTTCATTTTTTAAAGTTTGCGACTACTATTTCAGCATAGAATTCAACATGTTTTATACTAATTTGTATACAGAGAATTATTTGTATAAAGAAGATGTAAAATATTACATCGACAAACTTTTTTTTTAAAAAAGAGAATGTTCAGTGTCTTTACAGGAACTTGCTGAAACAGCAGTTAGAACAAGATTCGGTTTCAGTTATATTCTGGGATTCCTAATCCATCCTCGGATTGCATCGAATCCTTTACAAATTTTTTAAAAGTTTTTTTTGCAATTTTTTCTCAAGCAACTTCAAGAATTCTCTTGAAATGTTCACATATTAAAGTCTATCGCATTTATTTCTAAGATTATTCCTAGAAAATTGATTTTGCCAGGGGTTTTGGAAGAATGGTAACATTGGACGTTGGTCTTCTCTAAAATGCAATTTCAATATTTACTATAGTTTCACCATCTGCATTATTAAATATTTTGTAAAAACTGCAAATTTGAAGGTAAATTGACCACCGCAAATTGAGTAGTTCAACACGAGAGAGCATTGAAATTGTATTTTCACTGGAAATTACACATGTTATTTGAGCACTTTTGAGTGCGAGAGACGTGTTCATAGCGGTCTCTGTGGAACACCATAAATAAAGTATTATTTAAGGAGTATCAGTCCCCAAGTTTTCGATTAATTAGAAATACTATTTTAGTAATTAGTTTTCAGTTTTGCATGATTTTCACTAAAGCGGTCCCAAATGATTAACCTTGGAATATTTACTTCATTATGTAATGGTACCGCAAAGATAATGCAACCACAGCAGAGAGAACAGAGAGAAGACAGGCGCTCTCTGGTTAACAGAGACTACTCTCTGACTTAACCAGGCTAGAGTGGGAGAACCTGTGTATATAAGCCAGTGGGAACCTATCTAGTTGTGGTAAACAAGACAGGAATCAGATCTTTACAGAAAAGACTATATAATATTTTTCTGACAATTATAAATTTAGCAGCTATGAACAGGCGTCGGAATCCATGCCCAAATTGACCATTTAACCTCTTATCAAATTCGCCCCTACATTTACCATCGAAAGGCAATAATAATAAAATTATTATATTATAAAAGCATTTAAACTGCATTATTTATTTGAAGAATGATTACTAATCCAAGAACATAACAGTACCACAAATATTTAAGATGTTCGTTGTATTTATTTGTCTTACATATTGGTATATTATTATAGTCTGCGTGTAGGGATCAAACCTGCGCTATCCATAGCTATTATGTGCCCCAAATAGCATTCACAAGGAAAACACTAATAAGACAGGGCTAGATTTGAAATCCATTTCTAAATCTAACTACACCTACTAATCGAATTACAAATGCCTTATAAAGTAAATAATATTTAAGGCGCCAGCTTATTTAAAGTACTGAACATAGACACCTCTCAGCCCAGCAATCTTTCATTAAATATATATATATATATCACCTATAAAAAGAAACAAGTGGAACAATCTTAATGCAGTGATATTCCTTAAACCATCATAGGTAAAGAGAATCCAGCTAAACTGCTGGACAAAATTATTCCATAAAATTTCGAAATATTATAATTTGAAGTTCAAAGGTATTTTGATATTTATTTTTTTGGATTCATGTTGTTGAGCTCTAATCCAAAGGAAAAAGTGAACAACTACCAAAAATTTAAGAAAAACCTGGTTTTATAACACAGAATAAAAAATAAAGCTAAAAAAAAAAGCTGTAAAATTCGAAATTAAAATGGTTCTTATTTATTATGGTTATGTATTATTTCACAACAGTATTTAGTGATACCTCCTCTTGCTCTGATAACTGCAGCAAGCCTCCTTGGCAGTGAAGAGATTAGATTTTGGATAATCTCTTGAGAAATCTCATTCCTGCTTCAATAACTACTCTACTGTACTAGCTCCTGAGATGCTAGGGGCAATCGCGAAGTCAGAGCCGTCTTTCCCAATGTGTCCTAAAGGTTTCGATTGGATTTAGGTCTGGACTTCTCGGCAGTGTGACATCTGGTATTGTCCTGCATTAATAGAAAATCATCACCGACTCTTTCAGAAATTGGCACAACATATCGCTGAAGAACCTCTTCAAGGTACTTCCGGGCATTTAGCGTTCCATTTTCCACGATATGTAATCTGTACGTCCGTCAAAACTTATCCCTCCCTAAATCATAATACCGCCTCCACCTAAAGCCACTCTTGGAAAAATGTTACCCTCTGCATATCTCTCACCTTGGCGCCACCAAACTCTCATCCTTCCATCTGGAGAATGTAGGGTGAATCTCGACTCATCTGTGAATAAAACACGTCTCCAATCCTATGTTGTCCAATTGACATGTTCTCGTAAATATTGCAGTCTGGCAACTCTATGTGCTCTGGTGAGAAGAGGGCCAGTAGGGGGTACCTGGAAGCCAAGTTTGCTTCATTTAACCTTCTTCTGATTGTCCTACTTGAAATATGGACATTAGCGATCAATGACGTAATTGATTGCTAGTGACAAACCTGATCCTTAACACATACAGATGATAAATCTCTCATCTGTCCGAGCTGTAGTTTTGGGACGGCCCCTGGCAGGTTTTCGGGAGTATCTCACAGTCTCCCTGTAGCGCATTAACAATCTTGAAACAGTGGATTGGTGCATTCCTAGTCTCTAAGCAATAATTGACTGCTGAACCCCTTCTTCATGCAATGTCACCACACGAACTGATATTTCTTCAGAATAGTTTCCTTCACAAGACATTTAATGTTTTAAAAAATTAAAACAATCTTAAAAAAAAAAATACTGATAACAAAAATACTAAAAAAAACTTTGTGAGAGAGTAATCACTCAGGGGCAATGAAATGACGTCTGGGATGATTTGTGTTTACAAGGTATGAACGGATTATTGTTATAGAAACATAAACAAATTGGTTTTGTCTTGTTCTCCATTGGGTCCAAGTTTACTGAAAATTAATCCATAAAAAAACAAAAGAAAAACAAGTGTACTACTATGAAAGAAAACATTTTGAAATTTTATGCAACACTTTTGTCCAGCAGTTTATATACCTAAAAGGCAATCCATGGAAGAACATCTTTTAATAAGTCCCCATTGGTCTAGTTTGATAAAAAAAAGCTCCTTCTTTTGTTTGGAACTCAAACAATACTGACAATGAATCTTAAGTAATTACCTCTCAAAAGTAGGAAAAACTTTCCGAGGAAAGCAGAATTTTAAAAGTAAAAATTGATTAGTCTGGAAAAACGAAAAATAAAATAAAAAATTCTAAAATAAAATGTTATGAATTTGGTGAGGATCGGTCAAAAAGAAACAATCAATTAGGCCAATGTTTCGATAGAATTTCCTGTCTTTATCAAGGCTTTAATAAATAGACTTCAAGATGCGGAACTTTGAAACTTACACCATATTTTATAGCACAGAAACATAAAGAAAGAAAATTAAAAATTACAAATTACTTGTTCTTAATCATCTACAGAAAAAAATGAAAGATGGATATATGCTAAAATAAAATTTATTATAAGTTTACACAGTTTATTGTACAAAATAAGGTTAGAAAAATGTACATTCCTATTTAAAATTCAAATAATGTTTTATACCTCCTCATTAAATTACATAAAACTCTTCTTTTTTTTATTATATTTCACAAATTTTCCTATATACACATTAATAGTGATTTAAACTTCTTATTTTCTATCTAAGTTAGTTTTAAATCTTTCTAACATTTCTCCTGTGTCAATTTCAACTCCGGTGCTATGTCTTCCTTGGATCAACTCTTGTATTGCTGAATTCTCTTCTGTTCTTACAGTATCAACTTTCTTTGGAGAAGATTGGGCAACTTTCTTTGGAGAAGATTGGGCAACTTCATCTTTAGAACCATATTTCTTCCAAATATTGCCTGATATATATTCTGTATCGTATTTGTTTTTCGAGAGCATTTCCTCCTTTATAATTATCGAAGGAATCTCTTTTTTTGAGAGATTTTGATATTTTTCTTTCACTTCTTCCGGCCATTCTTGTGTTTCAGCTTCTTCCCAGTCCATTTCCACATCAATTTTATTAGCTGAATCTTGTTTTTTAATATTTGAAGAGCTAGATTCTTTTTGAATCAAATCTGCAGGCTCATTTAAAGACACTTTGTTTTCACTGATCTGTAAGCTTTCCAGTAAGCTTTCATCAATAGTAATAGGCAACATTTCTTCAAGCTTTTTAACATGACTCACAGCATTCTCTCTAAGTTCTGGATAAGGATCACATAATTTCTTAATGAAATCAGGTAATGGTGGATCTTCACTTTCATTTTCAAGTTGCTCAGTTTGACAAAGATGAAGAATGTGACATCTTAACTGAAATGTAGGATCTTTCATAGGAAGATCTTTAGGCTTATCCGTTATAAGCATTGAATCAATCAGATTATCAAACGTTGAAAGTATCTCACTGTTGTTAGGTTCTGGAAGCATAACATCAGGTACAACCATAGCATGTTCAGCAAAAGGTAATTGTAGAAAGTATAATTCTTTACCAACTTCATCAGAAACAGGCACTAATACACCTAATTTTATTTTACCATTCTGTGTAGTAACTCGCCTGATTAATGCATATTTATCAGCACTAATTAATGCATCAACAAACGCTGAAAGCATACGCTGTGCACGTGGGCTGCGCTCAGGTACCACAAGGTAGATGTCTTTACCAACTATCATTTTTCTTGTTATCCTATGGCTTTTTACACAACCAAGTAAAATACAAGAGGGAGGACCAGTTTGACGTTTCATTGCAAACAGATCTGCATAATTAAGTACCACTTCACTATTGCCAAATTTGGTTACTTTTTGTGTCTCCATGACATATCTTATTTCAGGTTCATTTTTTGTCTCAATATCTCTCATTCCCTCATTATTTACGGGTTTTGTAAGCTCAGTATATACAGGTTTCCTACCCCATTTAATTCGTGTAGGATCTAAATTTATTTTAATCCATCTAACAGGAATACTTATTTTTGAGCCAATGCATATATTAACTTTACTAAACCTAGCCATTTTTCGCTTTCTTTCATAATAAACTGCATCTTCTTCAATTTCTGCAAAACTTAAGAAACAACCATGTTCTAGTTTTTCAACCAACTGAAACATAAGTCCTATGGTACCAGGTAACTGTTCATAAGCTAATTTATCACTACATTCTTCATCTACATTTATCCCCATACTAATTACTTTTATATTATCCAAATTGGCACTCTCAGCAATAAGATTTATTTTCTCAGAATTACATTCAAACTCCATAGAAAAATTACATAATACTATTAACTGTTTATCCTTAAATCTTTTTCCTTTAGTTTGCTCTTTCATATAATTTAAACTAACAACTAAACATTCTATCCAATTCGAATTCTTCACCTCTGAAGTTGTTAATCTCTGTACTTGTTCATAAATATCCCACGTAGGTTTTTGCAATGGAGTAAATTCACAAATGTTATCGTACATATCTTCTTCTGCACTGTCTGCTAAAGCGTTATCTGTTTGTTCACAGCCAAAAAGAACCACTGCAAGTTCATCATTTTCTCCAGAAAATATTAATCTCTGAATAATTCTCAAAAGGCACCATTTACATTTATCGAAAAATGTTTCTTCTTGAGATGAATCTTTTGCTGATAACCCAACGTCTAGCATTACTACAGTTGCTACTTTGTTGGTTGCCATTTCAAATTATTTTAGCTTACTTTAAAGAAAGAATCATCTCATGAATTAAATAAATCACAGTTAAATAAACAATGACACTCAGCAGTTTAGATACGTAATCAAAACACACCTAACCAAATCTGTGATAAAACCTACCCGCCAAAGAACATACCTGCAGTGATGTAATTTCAAATTTCTATAACCCTCAGATATTTTTATTAAAGAAACAACAAAACACATAATTTAAAAAACAAATTATAAAATTTACCGTAAAAAAAATGAAAATAAGTATGTCAACCAAAATAGAAAATATTGAGTACATCTCTTTGGATGCACCTCCCTTGGAGAAGTGAACTAGCAATAACTAGAGGGATTTCGGCATAATACCCAAAATTTTCCTAGACTAAATAATTACTCCAGTAGCAAAAATATATTGCTTTTATTGAATAATATAAATCATAAAAGAAATAGGCAAGCAAATAAGGAAAGGAAACAAAGTAAATATTAGGCGCCAGGTTAACACTAATAAGCAAATATTATGATAATACGAATAAAAGATAGCAACGCCCGCTCTAGCGGTTACGTCGCCCCG
>JAAEAF010007446.1:0-38310 GCA_011037195.1 Triatoma infestans | reverse complement strand
CGGATTTAACGGAAATCACGGAGAATCGGCTTAACCATTGGAAAAGAATTCAAAGAATTGTGCAGCAGTTTTGGATCAGATGGAGCACAGAATATTTAAGCAGTCTGCAGAAAGTGGAATAGGACAACAGAAGCACCTAAAATTGGATTCCTGGTAATTATAAAGGAAGACAATCGGCCTCCATTGTTTTGGAGAATAGGCAGAATCATAGAATTACATCCTGGAAGGGATGGTATTTCCCGTGTAGCCATTGTCAGAACATCATCTGGGACCTACAAACGAGCACTTCAAAAGTTATGTTTGTTGCCAGTAGAAGTGACATCAATTGAAAGTTCAAAGTCCACACTTTCAAGGGGCGACTTATGTTGACGCCAATGTAACAAATATTAAGTTGGCAATCGACATATGCATATGGTTTTTTTCATTATTAAAAAACATGTGTGTGGCTTATTAAAAGTAAATAATTTATATATATAAAATTTCTTTTTTGACGTTTCTAGGGGAACACTAACGTTTAGCTTCTATCTAAAGTACTAGTTTAGTGTAATATATGAGCTACCACCTACATAATTTATTTTAGAACCTACTAATATATATTGTATGTATTGTGTGCTTTGGTAGAATTCCAAATTTTAAAAAACTGGTTAACCTGATGTGTCTTTATAGAATAGGTTATTTACTTTTATGGACTTTTCTCTAAATCAGCTCCAACGATTTGGACACACATTTGGGTTTTGGATTTGGATTTGAACTTGCATAATCAATTAATCATATTTAGAGCTACAACGTTTATTCCAGGAAAATTAATTTATGGGTATTCTGCGGGAGTGAGGTGAAACACACTTATGTTCTCTATCTAATAAACAATAATTAAAAGAAATTCTTTAGTTCAAAAGTTTATATAAACAAATGAAACTTCTTGAATTTTTTGAGACAATGGTTCTTATTGTATGAAAAAAAAAATCTAAATTTAATTGATTTCAAGGATTACATCCATAGTTGGGAAAGCCTAAACTAAAACCGGGCACTTGAGGTTCAAAGTAACCAGTTGGGGTCGTAAAATACGGTAAAAAAAAAAGTTCAGTAAACTAGCATTTCCGGTCAACCGATTTGCTTCAAGCTCGGGATTTTGACCATAATTATTATTAAACCCCGGCTCTTATTCTTCCCCCCCTCAATTCATCTCACTAATTAACCTCCCCCAGTGGTTTACCGGTCTGTCTGCAATATCCGATACCCTTATCCTAGGATACCCTTTAACTCTCCCAGACTTTCACCATGAGGCGTTTCCAAATATACGAAATCTAGTACCATCAAAATGGGGACACTGACATAAATATAATGATATACCGTTTCGCTGACTCCATCATCACAATTCTGACATATAGACAGATCAGTGGTTAGCTAGAAACTGACGTTTCGCCCATATTGCAATTATTATTATTAATCACACACTCCTGGCGCATAGCGCCAAAACCGGTGCCTATGGTCACTTGGCCTTGCTTACACAGTAGGCATGTTACCTTCTCTGCCACGGAGAGGCGGACTCTACATATCCGTCTAGTCCTACGTTCTACCGCAACTTCTCGAGCAAACTCAAAAAAGTCTTTAAAATTTTTAGCACTTTTAGTCTGTTCTTTACAGTCTTCCGGCCAGTTCTCTCCTCTTCTGTTCAGCTTGAATTTCATATGGGCCCATATCGCAATGAGCTTCTTCAGGGTCTTGTCACCATGAATGCTAATGGTGCACTTTCAAGAATTATGGTGGAACAGGGGCGGGGCCTCTTGTTCAACCATCTGTTTGTAGGTAATGGGCGGTGCTTAATTTTTGCTTCCATGCCCACGGTTGGCTGGCGGGTTATGAGATCTATATCTCCCAACCCTCAATCCTCCTGGACAACTTGCAGCCCTGTTTTGCTCCGAGAAACCGTCAATCGTTACTGCATTTGCTTTTCCTCTCCTTTCCCAGGCAGTCATGTTCTGCTTAGACAGAGTCCATTGTCTCTCTATTTAGACGGTTTTCCTCCAACTTTCCCAGTGGGTAGTAGAAATTGAAAAAGAGGAGAACTGTCTAAATAGAGACAATGGACTCCGTTTAAGCAGAAGAACATGGCTGCCCCTAGTCAAGGAAAAGCAATTTAGGACATCAGAGATATTTTTCGTGAAAGCCTGCTTCTTTTTGTGGTCATAGACCGGTTTCGGGCGCACAGAGCAAATCTATATTATCACACTGTTAGACAAACGCATCCTGATGATGAGCGAACGCCGAAACCGGTCAATGACCACAAAAAGAAGCAGGCTATCACTGAAAATATCTCTGATGCTTTCCAGCTCTGCGGAACCAACCACAACAAATGTAGGACGTACGAACAAGATGGCGGAGTAAGGGATCTCGCCCTGTTCTACCATAATTCTTGTCAATGCATCATTAGCATTCAAGGTGACACTATCCTGAAGAAGCTCATGGCAATATGGGCGAAACGTCGGTTAATAGCAATTCACTGATGCGGTCTCTACCGGGTAACTAAGAGATTTTCCATGAGAATGCCTAGAAAGATCATTTCGTCTAAAGTGCCATTTCAATATATTATACCATTTCAATCATCTATATAATTCTAAATAAAAATTTAATGTGTGACCAAAATTCCAAATTTGAAGAAAATCAGTTTACCGAATTGATTTTCCGGAGAAAATTTGAGGATGTCGTCTAAGTATTTCATATCAGTTTTTGTTTTTTGTTCTGCATTCTAAGACGGACCTTAATAAAAGAAAAAACGTGCCTACACAACCATTCTTTTACATTGTGCAGTTTACAGACGTTTTATATTCTATGTACAGACACTGAACATCCAAAAGAGTCACTAATTGCGTTACAAGTCCAGTAAGCTATCCTTCTCAGATTTTCTTGTCCTAGAAGCCTGTACAGCTCACGGTCTGCTGACAGACTGTGTTGTTTGTAATCAAAGAACACTGCCCGGAAGCCGGCAGTGCACTGAGCAGGCTCCGGCCGCCATTGGCCATTGTTGTTGGTGCGCTTTAAATTAAAAAAAAAATAGATTTGGAGCAACAATTGTGGATTTGACTATTTAGACACTTCTCCAATATCTACCATCGACCGTGGTGCTCCAGTGACGCACATGATTCAAACGACTGTTCCCATATGTCCCTTACCTAGATGAATACTTACTTCTAGCTAATCTTCTGTCACTTCTTTCCACAAATTTAGCAGCCTCGGAAAGCATCAATAATTTATTAATACCAGTAGCGGCAATGGTTCCACATTTTCTTGAAGAGCCAATAGTAGAGGAACAACTAGTGTTTCTTGAAGATCCAGAATTAGTGTAAGAAATAGAGTTTTTATTAAATGTTCTATATGGTTTCCATCGGCTAGTAGAGCAATACGATGTAGACTTTGAGGATTTAGCAGAACGTGAACAGTCACCGTTAGAAGATAGAGCAAAATTAGTTTTATCAAACATTCTAGGATTCTTTGGAAATCCATTAACTGATACTGTATTAGAACTGGATGCCCAAGATTTGTCACGATTGCTTGTATTTGATGTAAACTTATTCCAACTAGAATCAATACCAGAAATGTTTAGCATTGATGATTTTATCCAATTAGAAGTAGCGGTGCTAGATTTAATCCAATCCAATTGTCTAGCATGTGGGAGTGATTCTGATGCTGAGATATTTGCTAATGTTGACCGGGTGCCTGTTGAGGATGATGATGATGATGATGATGATGTTGCTGAAAATGGCGACGATGTTGTAGATGATGAGTAGTTATATGTTGAACTGATGCACGATGAGCAATGGCAATGCAATGATGGTGAGGAAATTCTTGGACTTAATGGTGATCTGTCGCGCGATGATTGGGACCATGATTTTAGTGGCAAACATGACGATGAAAAGGATGCTAGAATTTGTTTTTTTTTTTTTATGAGAGAGAAAAACAAAAATGCAAATTAGTGGCAGTTTTACGTTCAGTGCATCCAGATGGCGGCTGGAAGGCGCATTCAATACCGCCCCTATGGAGGCCACTTCAACCTACATTCCTTGTTCAATCCAAACTACTTATCCAAGAACCTTGGTCCAAATTCTGGAACCAAACCTATTCTAATGCGCCTTCCAAAAACGCCTATATCTCACTTTGCATGCAGGAGTTTATTCACTGTTCGCTCCAACCCAGGAACTTGTATAGCACCGTGGGACTCAAACTGCTCCACAGAGCTGGCCAGTATTTCAAATAATTTATTTTTTATACTCTGGTAGTTACGAAATAAAAGAAGAAAATCCGGTCTTGTGAAACACTCTCACGACTTTCTCTTACTGCTGTATTAGAATAAATGCTGTATTACTTTATAAATGTAGCAAAAAAGTTACAACTTTTATTTTAGACATTTCCCCGGGCAAATTCATGTAAGAGGTGTTCTGGGGGAGTGTTGGGTGACGTTATGCTTTCCTCTAAAATGCCTCTATCGTCTATATAATATTAATAAGAATTTAATGTGTGACCAAAATTCCGACTTTGAAGAAAAACGGTTTACCGGAAGTGCGACATTTATGTGCGTATTTTGCATACACAGATGTCCATTTTCAGTAAATTGAAGTAAGAGAAAGTCCTTGAGAGTGTTTCTTACCAGATCTTAAGTAAAGTGAATGTCAACGTAACATAACATATTAAGTCCTCTTGAGGAACTTTGTTTAAAATTATGAACTGCTCACAAGACAGATTGAGAATCCCACGGAACACTTAAAAGGGACTGCGTAGTGCAGATCACAAATCCTAGCTATGGTTCGTACCATCGAAGACTCTATAGGAACTGAAATCACAAATCTGCTATAAAACAACAAGATCATATAACTTTCCAGATATTTTGCTTTGGCATAGTGAGAAATTCGGAGCATGTTGCCTGAATTTACCAAAATGGCCGACCTTCACTAGAATTTACAATCTGCTAAAAAATTCTCCAGTGTCTCATTAGTGACAAGGTCATCAGGTATGTTAGTCACACAAAGTTAATTTATATACAGGATACCGACTCGAGGTCATTTCATTTTGTGGCAAAAACGTCAAACATTGTTGCAAAAATGCTTGCTAACTGAAGTGCAGCCATTGAAAGGTGAACAGCTGAAATACTATGCCTTGACTATACAAAACACAACCCGGTTCAAGTTTAAAATGATCTCCTGCAGTTGCAATACAAAGTGAAGGCCTGTGATCTAACAGATCGCTCCAAGATATCAGGAGAATTTCTTATGTTCGCTGCAGCACACACATACAGTGAAAAAAATACATTATTAAGTTATTTTATTTAACAAGATGGTAAATCAACAGGTTATGCTATTTTTTGGCGTATTTTGGATGAGAGGGTACTTAACACTAATTTAAATAATGATTGTACCTGCTAGGACAGTCAAGCTGCGTTGAAGGCGCTGAGTTCACTTCCTGGTTGGTGCTAGAATGTTCTAAAAGACTGGAAGAGCTTTCTTCATATAAAGATGCGCTTCTAGCCTGGGTACCAGGTCATTTGGGAATGAGGAGGTGGATAGATTTGCCAAATTAGGCGCCTCTCTCCCTTTCATTGGTACCGAGCCTGCTGTTGGTGTGACTTTAGGCACGTCTCTCAAGAAAGTATTTCAGGTGTCCGTCCACCTTTTAATGGCTGTAGTTCAGTTAGGAAGCATTTTTGGACCTATGCTCATTAAACATTGTTAACTCAAAATGACTTGAATAATACGTCCCTAAGCTGTAGACCTCGAATCCATAGGACACCCTCTATATCACATATACATGTTCAACAATGCACAGTTAAAACAATTTTACCATCTCACACTCCTCCCAGTAACAGGAAGTATTACTATTGTGCAAAGGTTTGGAAATTGAGTTTTCACTGGAAATACATGTTTTGGGGTCCCCTGAATAAGAAAAAAATGTTTTTAGCGAATGGCCCTGTAAGTGTGTGAAAAAACCTCTCAAAAACGAAAAAATCGCTGGAAGCTCAAAGTTGTGCATTATTCCATTTAGGTAACATCACCGCATCAGACATGAAGATGTCGGGCAAAGTCCATCGACTGGAGGTGCAACTTGACTGAATTTTTTTTTTCCAATTTTTTCGTGATTTTCTCGAAAACGCCTCTAACGATTTTCTTAAAAACTTCGTATACTATCAACACACATAAATACCTATCACTTTTATTTTATTTGAAACATTGTACTGCAAAAATTGATTGATTGATTTTTGGGAGTTCTGGGGGAACAGTAGCGTTATGCTTTCCTCTAAATTATCGCTTTAGTATAGTATATGTTTTTACCACCTATATAATACTAATACACATTGAAAGTATTGATAAGATTCCAAATTTGAAGAAAATCGATTAACCGGGAAATGCAACATTATAGAATAGAGGAGGTGGATAGGTTTGCAAAATTAGGCGCCTCTCTCCCTTTCATTGGTCCCGAGGCTGCTATTGGTGTGTCTTCTGGCACATGTCTGTTGAACTACCAGTCATCGATAGCTTCACAGCATTCATCCCTACGGATGAGCACAGTTGGTTGTCCGGCAGTCTAAGATGCTAATTGGGGGGGTCCGGGCAGGGCTATTAGTGAAATGCTGTGTCTTTCACGGACCTCTCTCAGGCATCTGGTTGGATCTCTTGCTGGATATTGTGGTTTAAGAAGACACCTCTACGTAACAGGGTTTATGCCGGAGCCATTTTGCAGAGTCTGTGAGACAGAGGAGGTAACACCCATCTCCAACTTATAACAGATTGCTTGGGTTGTGAGGAAATTAGGTTCAGGACCTTTGGTTGGGACACGATGTCTGTGGAAGAGCTTAGGCTATTTCCCTTTAAGGTTATTGCCCGATTTGTTCGGACTGCGGTGAAACTTAGTGGATTATACTGCGGTCTGGATATTTGTTCTAGACCCGGTTTTTTGTTTTTTCTTTGGGGTAGCTGTGTGGGCCCGGTGAGGTTGGATAGCGTAGGACTTGGCCCCTCCACGCACACAAATAATAATAATAATCCAATTTACTGAAAGTAATTTTGTTTTTTAGTATTTTGCGATTTTCTCTAAACTTGGTATACGAAATAGTGGATATTTGACGAGCTACAATTTTTATTTGCAAAATATTTTTTGGGGAAAGTTTGTTTGAAAGGATGTTCTGGGGTGAGTGTAGTGTAGAGGGTGACGTCATGCTTTCCTCTAAAATGCCGTTCCAATATATTATACCATTCTATCGTCTATATAAATATTAATAAGAATTAAAGTCAGGTTAAACTTCGCGAGATGAGAGTATTGGAGAAGCATATTGGAAGGACTCCAAGCCATAAGATTTATCGAAGGTATTAAAGCAGAGTAAGTTTCGGATTACCCGGATCCCCTTGAGAAGGATAAGATTGATTATTGGGGCGAGTATTACCTAGTTTGGAGGCCGTATTGACTGGACGCACATGGGTAGCAAATCATTTTTGCATAAAATGTGGAGGATTTCCAATCCTATATGTCTATATGTCAGAATTGTGATGATGGAGTGAGCGAAACGGTATATCATTATATTTATGTCAGTGTCCCCATTTTGATGGTACTAGATTTCGTATATTTGGAAACGCCTCATGGTGAAAGTCTGGGAGAATTAAAGGGTATCCTAGGATATTGCAGACAGACCGGTAAACCACTGGGGGAGGTTAATTAGTGAGATGAATTGAGAGGGGGAAGAATAAGAGCCGGGGGTTTAATAATAATTATGGTCAAAATCCTGAGCTTGAAGCAAATCGGTTGACCGGAAATGCTAGTTTACTGAACTTTTTTTTTACCGTATTTTACGAGCCCAACTGGTTACTTTGAACCTCAAGTGCCCGGTTTTAGTTTAGGCTTTCCCGACTATGGATGTAATCCTTGAAATCAATTAAATTTAGTTTTTTTTATTTTTCATACAATAAGAACCCATTGTCTCAAAAAATTCAAGAAGTTTCATTTGTTTATATAAACTTTTGAACTAAAGAATTTCTTTTAATTATTGTTTATTAGATAGAGAGAGCAATATTCTCTTTTATATTATAAACATCCTGCGAAATTCTTGGAAGATTCATTTAAATGAAGTTGATTGTGTCATTACTAATATTAGATTGAAAGTTAATAACAAAAAAAAATTCTGAAAATGGCCGGTGTGTAAGATTCACACGGCTTTCTCTTACTGCAGTTAACAATATTTTTGGTTTATTTATTGGCGCGAGTATTGCCTAGTTTACAAATGTCACACATACCAGCCACGAAATAACCGAGTAATCAATCTCATTTTCATTAAAAATCCGAATTTCAGGGCACGCATTAATAAATATATAGACGATGGAATCGTACAATATACTGAAATGAAAATGTTTCAAATGAAAAGGTTGTACGTGTTTTTTTTTTATTTTGTGCTTAGATGATACACAAGTTTAAAAAAAAATCGTTTTAAGCGGTTTTAAAGCGGTATTTCTGGTGTGGCAAAAAAAAAAATAACGATGAAACTTGGTATTTCATTTGAAAATCCTTTTCTGAATAAATGTTTCATTGGCGCCCGGAGCCTTCTCAGTATACTGCCGGCCTTCGGACAGTGAGCTATCTCTTAAAGCCACTGCTCTTAGGAAGAAAAAAATCTAAGGGCAGCACAGCTGGACTCGAACCCGGGACTTCGCGTAGGAGTCCAGTGCGCTAACCACTGAGCTAATCTCTTCCGTTCCATACTATTTGGGGATCAGCTTATATGGATCAGAAATGTGGGCATTACAAGAAAGGCATTTCCAAGAAGCTCCTGGGCCTTGAATATGAATTTTTTTTTGGTGGCAAAGTTGTGGCATCTCTAGGATCCAAAGAATTAAAAATTAATAAAATAAGGGACAACTATTGGTGCCCTATTGATGGCTTTTGAGCCATCCTTTATGCAATAGAGTCTAGGAAGACGGTCATGGTATAGCCATGTCAAGAGAATGGGGGTCGGTGGATGAGAGGTGGCCTAGAAATATCGATAGAATACGAAGTTGAGCGGAGGAAAAGAGGACCGGCCCTGGAAGAAATGGCTAGAGGATTTGACGGAGAGAGTGACCGACTATGGAACGATAGGCAGCTCTGATTGGAGACAAAGTGTTGTAGTATTCCCTTTTTAACTTCTTATATCAACTAACATATACAGAGCTATACAGCTATTTATTTGAAATATTTTTTCCGGGAAAATTTATTCAAGGGGAAATGGGGTGACGTCAGGCTTTCCTTTAAATTGCCATTTTAGTACATTATACCATTGTATCGTCTTATCACATTAATCAGAATTTAATTGTAATAAGTTTATTGGAACTTTATCGTGTGAATTGCAGTCCAAATTTTTTCAATTAATTTCACAAAAATTAATAAATATTAGTATTTGCCAGAAAACAAAAAAAACATGAACTTATTAAAATAATGAGATTGTTAGTAGACTAGGTGAATTAAATTGTTAGTGACAGGTGTTTTTAAATAATGCAAATAATTGCAGTCTTTAAAAAAAAAAAAAACAATAAAATAGAAACTTACCTTTTCTCATAACTTCAGCTCTTGGTAATGTGCAATGTGCTGAAACCTGTGTCTCAGTGACCCACCATGGCACCGATTTGCAAATCCCCCACCAATTTCTAAAATTATTTTTTTTAACGCAAGTATACAAAGCGAGGCAAAGTGTTCTCGTTATTTCTCTTTAGTTTATCCAAGAAATGCTTTATTTACTTTTTTTATTTTTTTTTAATGACTGAAAACTTTGTGTGAAACCCTCACACTACTTCCTCGCTGAGTGTGTGTGTTCATTGCATTTTGTATTTTTTTTCCCTTTCCAGGTTTATTTCTTCAGTATTTCAAAATCTCTGTAAAGGCCCTCTAGGGAGGATGGTATAAATTGCTCCTCTAATACCCCCACACTTCTAAGCCTTCTCGTCACACTCTGCCACAATTGTGTTCAAAAATCTCCAGGTTTTATCCAGTTGCAATGTTCTCTTCGATTTTTCCTTCTCATGTAAAACACTTTAAAAAGTATGTTCGGGAACAGTGAACCCGTTCTGTCTAGCATTCAAGAATAAACCATTGTATACGGATGGGTCAAGGACCCCACCCCCTGATGAAACTGGCGCCAAAGTCCTTGGGGCCATCTTCCTGGCGGCGAAATGTCTCTCGCAATTGGAAAGGTGTGTCCAGTTTAACCTCGATAGGCAATATAGGAAATCAACAGATTGTAATCCTACCCGATAACGAGGCGCAATTAAAAAAATGTCATCAGTTCAAAAATTGCTATTAGAATGCTAATTCAGTGACCTAGGCAGGAGCAACGAAGTTACCTTATTTTTGGTGGCAGAAACATGTTGGCGGGGAAGGAAATGAGATGGCCGACACCCTTGCATCACCCTTTTCGGTGTCTGAATCCTTCTCTGGCTATAAGTGACCAGTCTCTTCGCGAAGAACTTAGAAATGAGGAGGAAGTGAAGAGGAGCACAGCTCTGGAAAATCCTCCCAGGATTTAAACCTGCCTGGGCGGTTATAACCAGAAAAGATCTGAAGCGCGCATCAGTCTAAGTAAAAATAGGATTCGCATGCTGACGGGTTTCCTCAGGGGGGACCTGAAGAAGCTGGCCTAGAACACGATGGCAGATTCTGTAGGAGAGATGGAGAAGACTCCAATACATCTCCATCACAGGGACTGTGATGCTATCATGCAGAGGTAATTCGGAAGCCTGGGAGGTTACCAGACGTTGGAGGAAGATATACCCTCCCTAGAATCTTCCCAAACCCTGAGATTCCTCAGAGATCTTAATCTGGAACGGATGTTGTAAGTGAGTAGTCTCACCCTTGGCCCAGTGGAGTAGGAAAATAGACCTCTTTTGGTCCCTCTGCACTATACCCCCCACAAAAAACGAAGTTTCGTTATTGTCTTAATTACTAGATCAAACTACTGGACAAGAATCAGGGTCGTTAATTGTAAAACAATGCAGTAAAGGGGCGCGACCTAACTCCATCAGTGGGGCGTGGCTTAACTTTCCCTCCCCACCTGCCTTGTTGTTTAGAGACAATGGCCATGGGGATGCGACAGGTGTGGAGTAAAACAAATTCAAGATGATGCTGACTGTTTTCTGAAGTATGTATGAAGTGTGTGGAGGCGCAAGCGGCCTATTTTGAAGGGGATTACGGCCGAACCCCATCAGGTATACAACATTCCCGGCGCAAGTTCTGATTCATTTTAGACAGACCTAGTATTGCAATAGGGTACTCGTCGGCTTGATTACTAGACCAACAAATCAGGAGAGGGCAGGTCATAGCTTCCGAAACCTCCGTACTGGCAGCAGTAGTGGGCAGGGCTTTTCTTCCTTCTCTGCTTGTGATTGACGTTGACAAGGTCAACTATTGTTTATTTATTTTTCTCTCCTTCTCTGGGTAGGGCCAGTCATGTTCTGTAATCTGCAAAGAGGTGATGCACTCAGTCTAAGCAGAATATGGCACCTCTGTCCAAAGAAACCAGAGAAAAATGGAAAAGTAAAAATAAATAACAGTTTTCTTTTTTCTTTTTTTTTTTATCGACCACAATGACTTCCAATTATTTCTTTTTTGAGTTTCGAGAATTAGTCCAAAATAGAACTCTTTTTAGTAAAAGTCAGATGTTTCGGTCATAACCTTCTTCAGTGTTATTGCATATTGATCCTTCTCTAGTCACAATAGTTACTAGGCTATGTAATTTCGAAATGTATTCAACTTTTCAACAACCTACTTCGAATATTGTATTAAAAATACAATCGATAGTCTGACTTTTACTAAAAAGGAGTTCAATCTTTTATCAATTTACGAGAATCAAAAAGCAAAAATTTGAAAATAAGTTTAACCCATCTGGATTCTTGTTGGTCTAGTAATCCAGCCAAGTACTCATGAAGAACGAATACACTATTGGTTCCTGACAGGGTTGGGACCGTAATCCCTTTCAAAATACGAGACCGCTTGCGCTTCCACACATTTGGCCCATCGAACCTTCCACCACTGCTAGAAACACTTCTGGAAGGCATCTTTTGGAATCTCCAAAGAATTCCTTGTTATGTAACGTTTGTAATAATAAAAATAAAACAGAACTCACAACAATGAAATGGTTGAAAATTGAAAAGTTTGACTTATATCCTTTACAAATAAAATGCCTTCACATCATACACAATTTTGCGTCGCACTTGTTATTTATAGGCCTGCAAAATTTCAAGTCCTAACATAGTGTAACGCAGCCAGTGGTGCCATCTAGGAGAGGAAGTAGGAACCTCATGTTCTCTTAGTGGACGCTAGGAAGCGCCCTAGTTCTCTGGAAGTATTGAGAAGATTCTAGAAGATTCTCCACCGATATAAATAGTGGGACCGCAGAGAGTTGAGAGAGTTTTCCAGTTACAAACGAAGTCACTAGTTTGTGAAAAGTGTATAAAAAGTGAACAAAGTGAACTTTTGTGGTTTAAACTGTGAAGTAACTATTATTAAGTGTATTTAGTATAACAATAAATTGGTGTTTTCTTTATTGAAGTTTAGAGTATTTTATTTGTACGAACCCACTTAAAACTAGTTGCAGTAGCTAGTTTAGAGGGAAAAACGGTACTTTTGGTGTCAGAAGTAGGATAAAATTTCTAACCAAGTAACAGTTTACTATCAGTTTTGTTGTATGCCCATAAATACCAGAAGTCAAACGCGGAAAATGGAGGAACTGATGACATTTTTGAAGAGCGAAATGAAAGAAATAAAAGACAAAATAGAGAGGGGCCAGGATGAGATGAAAGACGAAATGAGAGACGAAATGATCCGGGATGAACTGAACGAAATAAAGAGGGGCCAGGATGAAATAAAAGACAAAATAGAAAGGGACCAGATGAAATTAGAGCAGAAATAAAAAGGGAGATAAATAAGGTCCAGGAAGAAATAGACCAGATGCAAGAGGAGTTAAAATCCGAAATGGAGAGGAAGAGAGGCGAGGTAGAGCAGTACGTAAGACGCCGATTGGAGAGCATGGAGACTCCACTATCGTCAGGCTTGCCCAACGTTGGAGTTGTAGCCACTTCAACGGCAGACATACAGGAAAATGAAGGCCCCCGAGTGGCGTTCAGAGCTCTTGCGCAAATCAAGCCGTCAGTCTACGACGGAGCATCATCGTAGGCAAACTATTTGCTACAATTTAATGCTGCCGCTTCCGCAAATGGATGAAGCGAAAAAGAGAAAGCAACATCACTGATTATCTCGCTGCGAGGCGAAGCGCTGGACATCCTCCAGAGCATTCCGGAGGATCACCAAGGAGATTTTGCCCATTTGAGCGAACACATAGAGAGAAGGTTCAGCGACAAGCATATGCAGGAGCTGTACAGGACGCAGTTCAAAACACGGAACACCCGGGAAAAACACTCCAACAATTTAGTGCCGACATCTCCCGCTTGGTTAGAATGGCGTTCCCCGGCCTGGATGACAATCTTTTGGAGGGATTTGCTGCGGATGCCTTCGCCGACGACCTGAAGGACCCCGAATTAAAACAGGCTATCAAGTTGGCCAGATCAAGGACGATCAGGGAGGCGCTGGCAAGAGCTTTAGAATTTGAGGCTGTAAAAAAGAGCATCCAGAAGGAACCAGTTCGGGTAAGGCAGACTTATGTGAAGACATCTGTCGCTCCAAGTGCTGGTAAAGTGAAGGGAAAAATTGAAGACATTGTGGAGCGGTTTGTGGAGTGTCTGATTCGGGAACTGGTGCCCTCAACGCAAATACTAAACAGTCTATAAAATGTTTTAACTGCCATGAATTTGGACATTTTAAGAGAGTGTAAACGCCCTCCTAGCAAGAAACAGCAAAAGGGTGAAGATAATCAGGAAAAGTACGAGTAGCCGGCTTTGAGGGGCGGAAGCCGGCTCGTCTCTCTTATGCCCCAGCACAGTTAAAGGTTTCACGGCTGAAATGCGACGACAATGGCCTATTACTGGAAGGAAAGGTTGCGGGTAAAGCCTGCCAGATGGTCGTAGACACCGGAGCCACCCACACTATCGTCAGGAAAGGTTTCCTACCGAAGTGGAATTTAAGAACTCCTTTGAGAGGATATCTAATCGTGACGGCCAATGGGGAGAGCTTGGATGTCGTGGGAGAAACCCAGGTCACCATCGAGGAGGTGACCATGGTGGAGAAGATCCTCCATCATGGTTTTGTGGCAGATATTGAGGATCCAGTCATACTGGGAATGAATTTTATGAAGGCCCATAAAGTCGTCCTGAATTTTGATGAGAGATCTATACGAATAGGGAACGAGGAGACCGTTCTAAAGATGTGTAAAGAAGATGATGGAGTGGTAAGGCAAGTGATGCTTTCGGAAGACCTCATCCTACCGCCACGGAGTAAAGCCATAGCCGCCGTCGCGTTGAAGGAAAAACCAGGAGGGTTACTGGGAGTATTAGAGCCGGTTCCGCAACGTAGGACGGAGTTTATCAGCTAAAACTAATAAAATACCGGCTAGACTTTTGAACACTAAGGATTTCGTCCAAAAGCTGAAGAAGGTAACGATCATAGGCAGGTGTGAAGAGGTCAGGATGATAACCGGTTCCGAGACTGTCAGCACAGATCTAGCTGAGAGCCAACCTGCACCAAAATCCAGAGTAATGAACGAGTTCATAAAAAGTGAAACCTGAGGACAGGGAACCGGCCGAAGAGCTGCTATGGAAGTTCCAACATGTGTTTTTTTGTAGCGACAAAGATCTTGGAAGGACGAAGACGGTGCAACACCGAATCAATACGGGCGATCATCCACCCATTAAGTAACCACCACGAAGTATTCCCCTGGCCAAACAACAGGAAGTTGACCAGATGTTGGACGACATGAAGACCCAAGGCGTTATCGAACCCTCCAGCAGCCCTTGGGCTTCTCCCGTTCTGTTGGTCAAGAAGAAGGACGGATCGACAAGATTTTGTGTTGACTACCGCTAGCTTAATGACATCACGAAGAAGCACAGCTACCCGTTGCCACGAATAGACGACACTCTGGACACCTTAGCGGAGGCCAAATGGTTCTCGACTTTGGACTTAAAGAGCGGGTACTGGCAAGTGGAGGTATCCAGAGAATCGCGAGAAGACAGCATTTTCCACAGGTACAGGACTATGGCAGTTCAACGTAATGCCATTCGGACTCTGCAATGCCTCGGATACTTTCGAGAGGCTGATGGAGACAACTCTGAGAGGGTTACATTGGCGGAACTGCCTGATTTACCTAGACGACGTTGTCATCTTTAGCAAGACCTTGAAGGAACATCTGAGGCATTTAGAAGAGGTCTTGCAAAAATTGTCCGGCGTTGGCTTGAAGCTTAGCATGAAGAAATGCCAACTGTTTGGCAAGGAGGTGAAATACCTGGGACATATTGTTGCCGCGGAAGGAGTGAAGACCGATCCTGAGAAGATTGAAGCCGTGAGTGCGTGGCCAGTCCCGAAAGATAAGCGTGAAATCAGAAGTTTCCTGGGGCTGTGTACTTACTACAGGAGATTTGTCCTCGGATTTGCAGACATAGCCAGGCCACTACATCGGTTGACTGAAAATGAGCAACCTTACGAATGGACACCTAAATGCCAAGAAGCATTCGATCGACTCAAGAAAGCCGTATTGACGTCCCAATCTTGGCATATCCGAGGCTGGTTGCGAATTCATAGTAGACACAGATGCCAGCGCAGTTGGAATAGGGGGTGTACTTTCCCAGGTACAGGATGGCGAAGAACGAGTCATTGCCTACTTCTCTAAAACTCTCTCTAAGGCTGAAAAGAATTACTGTGTCATAGGAAAGAGCTTCTGGCAATCGTGAAGACACTGGAACATTTCCATAAATACTTGTATGGACAGCCCTTCCTATTGCGGACAGACCATGCTTCATTGACTTGGCTCTTAAATTTCAAGAACCCGGAAGGACAAGTAGCTTGCTGGATAGAGAGATTGCAGGAATACCAATTCAAGATCATCCACCGGAAGGGAAGACTCCATGGCAATGCTGACGCTCTTTCAAGACGGCCTTGCAATACGGATTGCAAGCACTGTAGCAAGATAGAACTGAAGGAGCAGGGACAATGCAAAAGAATCACTGTCTTACCACTAGAAGAATGGAGCCCTGAAGTGATTAGGGAAGAACAACTTAAAGACGAGGACATCGGAACAGTGCTCAAGTTTAAAGAAGATGGATCAAGACCGGACTGGAAAGACATTGCACCTAGCAGTCAGAATGTGAAATGCTAGTGAGCGCATGGGATTCGCTTACCGTTAAAGATGGCATATTGCTGCGGATCTGGGAAAGTGCAGATGGCAAAGACAAAAGGAATCAGGTAATTCTACCTGCATCGAAGAGGAAATAAGTGTTAGCGGAAGTGCACAGAGGCATTACTGGCGGCCATTTCGGAGTAAAGAAGACACTGGAAAAGTTGAGGCAGCGGTTCTATTGGGTAGGCTACCACCAGAATGTTGAAGATTGGTGCCGGCGATGCACGGAATTTGTAGCGAGCAAAGGACCCAGAAGTAGAACCCGTGGCGCTATGAGGCAGTAAAATGTTGGAGCACCGTTCGAAGGAATAGCAAGCGATATAGCCGGCCCCTTCCCAAAATCTAAAAGTGGAAATCGCTATATACTAGTTGCGGCGGACTACTTTAGCAAGTGGACGGAGGCGTATGCTTTGCCAACCCAGGACGCATCAGCTGTGGCCGAAGCTCTAGTAAATAACCTGTTCAGCCGTTTCGGGATTCCGCTGGAATTACATTCCGATCAAGGGAGACACTTTGAGTCAGAGGTTTTCAAGGCGGTCTGCGAGATTCTTGCCATCAGGAAGACGAGGACAACGCCGCTTCACCCTCAGTCTGACGGCATGGTGGAGCGATTTATCAAGACTCTAGGAAGCCACTTAAAGCTTTTGGTGAATGAACGCCAGGACAACTGGGACGTACATATACCTCTAATAATGATGGCGTACCGTTCGGCTGTCCACGAGACCACGGGCCGCAAACCAGCCAGCGTTGTGTTTGGAAGAGAACTTCGGCTACCCAGTGACCTTTTATTTGGCTGCCCAGAAAAGGAGGAAACGGACGTGGACAACTATGCAGAAGAGCTTCGCCGCAGATTGAGGACCATCCATAGAAAGGTGCGCGACAAGATGGTGTTAGAAAGTGACCGGATGAAAACGCGGTACGATCTACGGGTCAGCGGACCTTCCAGGAAGGCGAGAATATATGGCTGTATAATCCGGTACGGAAGAAGGGAAGGTCCCCAAAACTTCAAAACGATTGGGAAGGACTTTACACAATCATCTCAAGGCTCAACGACCCGGTGTACCGAATCCAACGGACACCCAGATCCAAAATGAAGGTCGTACATCTGGACCGGTTACTACCTTACGTCACCAGCGATGTTTCTGTTCGGGGCGAACAGATCTGAGATGGGAGCAGTGTAACGCAGCCAGTGGTGCCATCTAGGAGAGAAGGCAGGTACCTAAGGTTCTCCTAGTGGCCGCTGGTTCTAGAAGATTCCCCACCGGTATAAATAGTGGGACCACAGAGAGTTGAGAGAGTTTTCCAGTTACAAACGAAGTCACTAGTTTGTGAAAAGTGTATAAAAAGTGAACAAAGTGAACTTTTGTGGTTTAAACTGTGAAGTAATTATTATTAAGTTTGTATTTTGTAATTTATTGAGAGAGAGAGAGAAACATTTTAATGCAAATAACAATAAATTGGTGTATTCTTTATTGAAGTTTAGAGTATTTTATCTATACGAACCCACTTAAAACTAGTTGCAGTAGCTAGTTTAGAGGGAAAAACGTTACAATATGTTTTGAGTACGTTGAGTTTGAAGCACTGGGAATACTAAAAACTAGTTTTATAGTGAAGAATCCTAGAAAGTTCAAATTTATTATTCCATTTTTACTTTCTCTTACCCCCAGTAAGAGGAAGTATTGCGAACGTGCCACATTATCAAAATTGTGTATTCACCGGAAATACATGTTTTGGGATCCCCTAAATACGAAAAAAATGTTTTTAGCGAATGGTCTGTATGTGTGTACGTGCTGTAAGCATTGATGGAATTCCAAATTTGAAGAAACTTTGTTTACCGGAAGTGCGATTTTACACAATAGGTTTTTCAGTTCTTTAGAACTTTCTCGAAAACGGTTAACACGATTTTCTTTAAATGTGGCCGTATAGAAAGAAACGTACCATTTATATTTGAATCAGCTTTCTGAAAAAATGGATTTTAGAGGAGTATTGCCGGTCTGTCAGTTACTTTAAATATAAATTTGCACAGTTACTTAGTTTTGACAGTTAGCGCTCCACATAAGCTAGGCTCAATTAAACAAGTGAAACCACCACCATCATTTTTATGGCCCAACTAAAAATTGCAACCATGCAATTTTAAAGCAAATTTATTGATTAAATTGTAATAATTAGAGTAAGAAAGAGTGGTGTGAGTGTTTCTCACCAGATTTCCTCACCCACAATCGCACCCAGCAGAAGGAAGATTTCAAGTCAAAATTCCTTAACCGAAAATTGAACCACTTCTATAAAAGAATTGTTCCTTTTGTTTGTGATAATCTCAAAAATTGGTGCCATTGATTTTCTTTAAATTGTTCTAGTTCTATGTAGGTATTTTTCAGTTTTATTTAAAAATAAAAAATTCTGAGAAATTTTATTTTTCGGAGGGGCGGTAGGTGGAAGGAGGTCTGGAGAGTTTCGCCTTATCAGCACATTATACTATTCTAACGCATATATTTAATTTTAATAAGAGTTGTCAAAATTTCAATTTTGAAGAAGGAAATTCTTCAATATCAGTTGAAGGAAACTGCGTCTTTACTGAACAGTTATTTTTATCTCTCTCTCTTTAACGCGATTTCTTTTCGCGTTAGGTAGATAAAGACCATCTACAAATACTTAGGCCTAACACTTTTATTGGATATGAGGATGGGTCCACAATGCTGGATAAAATTCCAGGTGCTAACACTTTTAGTTTGAAAATTTCCCTTCCGAGAAAATTGATTTTATTGGCGATTTCTAAAAAGTGAAATTTGATTACATTCAGGGCTCCCCCCCCCCTTTCTCAATAATATTTAAGAGAACTAATATTTAAATTGAAGAAAATTTTTCGGGTCACCAACTAGGTGAATTAGTAAGAGAAAGTCCTGTGAGAAAGTCCTGTGTGTGTACATTTTTGAAAATTTGAAATTGAAATCAGTATGAAGGATTTTGATCTTTTTTAATCTCTCAAGGGTCTTGGTCATGGTGATTGCATGGTGACCGCAAAATATCAAAATGGACTTTTTAGTTTTTATACAAATATCTCTATACATGTGTTAAAATTCCACGCGACCCAACACATTCTCTCTTATAGTTATAATTCGCGATAGTTAGAATATTCACGATAATTGATTGAAAACTCAGCATCAAACAGAAACTCTCACTGAGGAGACATTCGCACGATGAATTCAATATCCCATCAGACGGACAAAGTACTGGGATTCACAATGAGAGAAATTAATTGTAGGTTCTCTACAGTATAATCCCCTAACCTGTAATCATGAGAAGATGTGGAGAACACTGAATTGAGCTTTATGATGAGCGTATGTATGTATGTAGTTGTAACAACAGGAGGTTTGGGTGAAAGTGTAGTGCCGTAAAGGGATTGTGACAAAATACAACAGTATGGTTCTGCTGGTTAGTAGGCTGGTAAGAGTAAACGAAGGGGGTATTGTTTGAATCAGCTGGGAGCTACATGGCACATCCTTTATAGCGCTCCAAGAAGATCTTGTCTGTTATGTGTGTGTGTCTGTGCTTTGTTGTTTGTACAGTTGTGTTGTGTTAGCTTTTTCCACATATGTAGCACATCGTACCCAGTGTATTCCCGGATTACAGAAACATGAGGAATGCTGACATACTACTTGCCGCCACTACCTCCACTGCACCAAAAAGAGACTTAACACACTGAGAACTAAAGAGCTAAGTGCGTGGTGGTGCCGTTGCTGTTGCGGCTGATACTTGTACTGAAGAAAAGATAAATGGTTTTCCTCCGAAACAACTTTCGACAAAGTACCATCTGTTATCACACATCCGTTACATCGATTTTTCTTTTCTTTTCAATTTTTTTACTTTCTCTTATTGATGGTAAGAGGAAATATTGTGATCGTGTCATATTTTCCAAACTGAGTTTTCACCAGAAAACCTACACCTCCACGTCTAGAGACGATTTAGGTCAATATCCACAACCTTAAGTGTCACTACACTGAATGGTATCCAGTTATTCACGATTCTCTAAAATATGGCTTCAACAATTTTTTTAAAACTTCGAAAGTTATTTGCACACCATAAGCGCCTATCAATTTTATTTGAAATGGCATTTTCCTGGCAAAACTGGCTTTTGGAGGAGAGTTCTTGTGACTCTCTGAGTTACATTTCAAGTTTTATTAGCGTTTGATATCTCCTGGATCACAACGTAATCACATTCGCCTATCCCCCCCCCCATATTTTCTGGGAGATTCGCAAGAATTAGCACAAGATTGAATTAAACTCCTAATGAGATTGTTAAAGCGAAGAAAATGTTTAACATCCTAATTTTCCTCAAATTAACTCTTTTAATTGGCAGAATCACTGCTAACTTCATCATATCATTTTAATTCTTAGACCCCCCTCCTAACTTCTAGATAATGATACCTCCTATCACAGAAGATCTACAAATTATTTTTTTCCAAGCGGAAATATTTGAGCAAAAACGAGGTTTTCTGACAGATAGTGAAACTGCAGGCGAGCTAATTGGAAATATTTAATTGGATTTCTCTCGAATTAAATTGTATTTATAGTATTGCTTGGCTGTGGATGATCCAAAAAATATCGATATTAACGATATAAGGAGAAAGTGAGAAAGATATATAATCTGTAAAACTCGACGTACGAGCTTTTCTGCGAAATCTAAGAATGACAGTACAAACAATACTAATCACTGATACATTACAGAAACTTTTCACATACATTGCACATGTAGTGTTAATTATGTTGCATATGTAGTGTAGTGTATTTTATGGATTGGACAAAGTAAATTGTAGAATAGAAAAAATTCTCAGACTGAACACTGAATTCATTGTTTGAATACCGCAAGGACTTCTATTAATATAGAATAAATACGTTAGCGTAAGAGAAATGACAGACTGAGCTGGCAGACTGTTGGTGATGATGTATGCTTGATGGTTTTCTATGTACAAGACTGAAGCACAGACTTCATAATGGACTAGAGTCGCTAGCGTTTATATATATGATTCTGAGTGTTAGGTAGGCGGTTCTCGTTCTCTCCTACGGTTGGAATTTGAATCGCTTGTGGTAGGCAGATATGTCACGCCTCATGTGACGCATTGAGTAATGTAGCTTAGGGCAATGGCTTATGATTTTGATGAGGCAAAACACCTACCGGGCAATCCATTATATACATTAAGCCCATGGAAAACGAATTGATTTATTCAATAAATTTTTGTTTTATAGCGTGCCTATCATACAGACTCATCATCGCGCACTCATTTCCATTGCGTTTTTTTTTTTTTTGCGGACACTCACACACACACCACATTTTTGTTTTTGAGGAATTTCTGATACACACAGTCAACACCTCAACAGATATTCGAAGGCACTTAGCTTTATGTCACTTCCTTACACAACATCAATATACCTTTATGGATTCCCAATGTCTAGGGACTGCCAGATTATCTCTTCAGTACTAATTACATTCCTAACTGACACATTTTCTTCAAATTCTGAATATTTACTATACGTTTAGTTGAGTTCAGCGTTACATATAAATAGCTGTAGGTAATCTGACTACATTGTGCAGCAGCACCTCTGTTAGGCTTCAGCAAATCTTATAAAAGAAGTTTAAAATTACTTCTAACTAATATACTTCCCAGAACCCTCTAAAGTAGTTTTTTTCGGAAATAGGTATCAAATAAAAGTGATACGTTTACACATCTGTACAGTTCCAAGTTTAAAGAAAATCATTGAATCCATTTTCAAGGAAAATGTTTGAGTTAAATGTTTGAGAATCAGTGCTCTAGAGAACCAGAGAATTTAAGAACAAATCTATGAGTATTTCGCACTAGCTTTTATTGTCCTCAGAAGAAATATATCCAAATTTGTATTCCCGGTGAAATCGAAGGTTTGAAAATCCAACCCGGTACCATTGTTAAAAGAAAATAAAAATGAGGTTTCGCGCTGGAGGAATAAAACGCGAATTTACTCTATAATTTTTTTTATATAACTTGCGAGATTTATAAGGCTTATCTCTCATGTAGCGTATATGAGAAAAAAAAGGGTAAAAATTGATGTAGGTTTTTCTACTGTGGGAAAAAGTATTGGAAAGATATTGATTGAAAAGCGATTTTTTTTTCTTGGAAAAAGATGTAGGATTTTCTCTAAGTTAGTGTGAATAGGCTGGTAGGATGTTTGCGAGAAGAGTTCCATCCCCCCCTAAATAAAATAAAATAGAGATTAGAAAAGCGTTGCAAAGCCTTTGCCAATGGAGTTTAGGAAAAGAAAACTCAGACTTGGGAAGTTTTTTAGTTGACAGTGTAGTAAAGCTTGGTTTTATAGACAGTAGAATCTGTGCGTGAAGAAGGACAACTATGCTTTATTATTGTTACCATGGTATTTGTATCATTTTACTGAAAACCGAAAATTGCAATAAGTAAATTATTTAGCATTTCCTTCAAGTATTATTTGGACTAGTCTTCTAAATTGTAAAAGGAGGTGAAGAATTAATGATGCCGATGATTGTTTTTACCCGTGCTTTCGGAGATGTACTTCCTCCGTCTTCAAGAAACGTTAATTTTTTTGTTTTGTTTAATGATGCATTCTGCTTGCAATTTTACTGCTGGTTTTGTTGGGAAACCCTCAACCTTTGAAGACACCAATGTCCTTGCCCAAGTTAACAATTATTAAGGACGTGACGTAAGAGAAGCAGTAGAAAATTTGGAAGAAGAAATAGAGATTTTAAATAGGAATAATGGAATCAGAGGAGAGAAAAGGAAAAAATGATTAACAGCTTTCCGGAACAAACAAGGCTACAACTTTGAAAGAAGGATAGTGGAAAGGCGTCTTGTCACTCGGCAGCCAATCTATAATGGAAGAGGAAATTAAGCCCCGCTAACTACCTTTAGTTATTTATTGCAAGATGGTGAAGCAAGTAGGCCCTTGGCTGTGTTTCTTGCCATTGTTGCTTTGGCATTCAAGGCATCACTACCCTGAAAAGTCTATTGTAACATGAGCGAAACTTCGGTTTATAACAAACCACTGTCGTGGTCTCAACTTGAATCATATTCATGCTTACCAAATGTATTGCTTAAATCAGTTTCAACCACGGTTGAAGATGTATAAAAATCAACTTTCAGAAAGAAACAGCCAATATGGGAACGAGCATTCAAATTACCAAGGAAACTTAGCTCTCTGACAAGAAGCTCTTTTAAAGACCAGAAAGCTACCTTGAAGTTCCTATTCTAGCTAACTAGCCAACGCTACCGTAATAAACTACCTTCATACCCCCGTTCGCAGTTCGACCTCCATAATCTCACTTATATTTTTTCTCTTCATATAGTTTCGTTAAATAAAATGTGAATTCAAATGTAAGTAGTGAGTTGTTTGTCTTCATTCCACCGCTGCCTGCCGCCATTACACATGGCAAATTTTCGTTTAGTTTTATTAAGTTTCAATAACGGATAGTGGTAAAATTGACAATAAATAAGTTTTATCGTAGTTAACAATATTATATTCATATAAACATGATATGCAACTATTATTTCCTACATAATAATAATATAAATTAATTGTAAACATAAATATAAACAGTTATAGCTAGAGTTTATTATTACAATATTATTACAATGTTATTCTATAGGGAGAAACATGACCTTAATAATTACTTTAGTAAAATCTATAGGTATTGTGTAACATTTGTGATTATATATTATATACAATGTACATCAGAAAGGGTGCTCAAGGAAGGGGCCTTCAAAATACTAGGACTATGCAATGGGCAACGTTAGCAAGGCTAGATCGCGGGGCCCCTCTTATAGCATCAATATTCAACATTTGCCGTTATTTAAACGCAAAACAGTCAAGGTTATACAAAGCCAACAAATTGTTACTGTAAATTATACTAGTAATTGTATATTAATCATAGTTAATTAAATAGGTATTGATAGAATAGGTTATATACTATTATTTGGGGTGCGCAGGATTATTGAATTTAAATTTGGATAGACATTCAAGCTAAATTACAAATGGATTTCTTTTACCTTCATATCGGAAATTTATTTATTGACGATCACTGAGTAGTAAATGAACGTAGTTAAAGATTGCGTTTGCTGAAGCTGAAATTTGTTTATTTCGTTCAGATACGCGGGTTTCAGGTAAAATATAACAACCGAATATTTATTAAATGTTATTATTACGAGGAAGAATTGTGAATGTGTCAGTTCAACGGAAATACACATTCTGAGTTGGCCGGTAGTAGAATCAGGCCAGAAAATTCGCCACAGAAAAGCTAAATTCAATAGTTTCAATTCCAACAGCTACAAGCTCCACCATAGTGCTTCCGAGTGCACTTCAGCTCCTCCACTGTCATGCTCACTGCAGTGTACTGGCGAATGAGCTTTAAATTTGGACAGTCAAGTATAATTACTTATCTGTGTCTAGTTCTCCCCAAGAGCCAGGAGAAATTGGAATAACAAAAGCCGGCCGTCTGACAGCTTACCGGATAGTCGCCAGATCAACTTTAAAGAGTAAGGAAGGCCGCAAATCTTCCTTGTAAAGTTCACCAAGCTGGCGACGCTAGAGTTAGGTCAAGCTAGAATATCAGAGATATATTTTCGGTGACTGCCTGCTTCATTTGTCACGAGAGTGTAATCTGATTTTGCTCTGTACAAGTCTGTGTTATCACACTGCTTTATAAGGACACTCTGATGATGGGCCGAAACCGGTCGATTACCAACAAAAGAAGCAGGCTATCGCAGAAAATATCGTTGTTGTGGTTGGTTCCGTAGAACTGGAAAACATCAGAGATATTTTCTGTGATAGCCTGCTTCTTTTGGAGGTCATCGACCGGTTTCGGGCTTCGCCCACCATCAGGATGTTTTTGTCAAAACATACTGATAACAAAAATTGTGATAACAGACTTGCACGGAGCAAATTCAGTTAACACACACTCCACAATATATATTCAAAACACAATTCAACTAATATACGTAAGGGTGTTGTGAGGAGATGTTGGTTGTTGATGATGAAAGATAAACACCTTAAGATTTGGTTTAAGATGTATAATTGATATATATATATATATGACTGACTGCCAAGGACTTTACACTTTAGAGTTTAGAACTGAACTGAACTGACAGACTGACGTGGCTAAATGATATGTACGGAGTGTGAATCAACAGAATGATGTCTGATGTATAAGACTGAATTCAACAGAATGATCCTTGACTGTCACTTTCTCATATCTATATACATTGGCCGAGCCTCTCCTCTCTGTGCGAGAGGGGCTGTTTCTCTCCGCTAGAGTGGATGAGTGGTGGGGGTTCACTGGTTTACTAAAACCCCTACATATATAACACAATACAGTTAATATACAGTATATTAACTGAATTTGCTCTACGCAAGTCTATGTTACCTCAGTGTTTTGACAAAAAATCTTGATAATGGGCGAACGCCCGAAACCAGTCGATGACCATCATAAGAAGCAGGCTATCGGAGAAAATACTTTGATGCTTTCCAGCTTTGCGCACCCACAACAACTCACAAACTTACTGCTGTTTTTGTGAAAAAACTGGATTATTGGCTGAAGAAATGAAACTGTTTTTTGAAGAAATTCCAATAGAGTGGATACCTATTCTGTAAATAACATTTCCATATAACTTATTTTCTTCAAATTTAGAGTTCTAGCAATGGTTTTAATATTAAATAGATGACAGAACCATATATTGTACTGAAAGGCGCCTCAGATGAAAAATTAATGTTGTGGTCCACCTACAACACTTTAAAAATAAATTTTTGGGGGAAAATGTTTCAAATAAAAGTAAAAGTCAATATTTATATAACTGTATACAGTATAAGAAGTTTAAAAAAATATTTGGGATACTCGCGAAAAACTGGCAAAAAGATCATAAAGTCACAACTTGTGGTTAGGGTGGATTTTGTCCTAAATTTTTGTGAATCAGGTGCTGTTAGTGGCTCTTAAAACGCATTTCAAATATCAGCTTCCTGTGATTTTTCATTTGTTGAAAAATAACTCACACAGAATCATATTTGAAAACATTTTGTTGGTTATCACGATACTTGTTGGTAATCACGATACTTGTTGGTAATCACGATACTTGTTGGTAATCACGATACTTGTTGGTAATCACGATACTTGTTGGTAATCACGATTCTTGTTGGTAATCACGATACTTGTTGGTAATCACGATACTTGTTGGTAATCACGATACTTGTTGGTAATCACGATACTTGTTGGTAATCACGATACTTGTTGGTAATCACGATTCTTGTTGGTAATCACGATACTTGTTGGTAATCACGATACTTGTTGGTAATCACAATACATGTTGGTAATCACGATACTTCAAACATGTATTTCCTGTGAAAACTCAACTGACAAAGTTTGGCACGATTTCAAACAGAACGAGAGGGAGAGAGAGAGAGAGAGAGAGAAGGTTAGAACTTGCAGTTGAGCGAGATGCTCACACAGTTCTAGTTGGTGTTAGTTACGATTTAAAGCTGTCATATATATTGAGTAAACTACAGTCTTCAATTTCCATCTGATTCGGCGTGTATGAGAGTTTATGTTTGTGTGGTGAAGGCAGGAGTGGTTCCCAAAGAGTTCTTCAAACGGGTCTACTTATTCCAACTACATTTATAGCAAATGTTATTGCGATTGGGAATTAACTATCTACATTGGTCCGTTGATTCTGATAGCTCTCTCTCTCTCTATATATAATGTATTTCACTAGAAGTGGATAATTAAGGAAGACCTATAGAGCAGAGAGAGAGAGAGATATATAGAACAGAGCAGTGGAAACTAAAGCCCCATCCAATATCTCTCCACCAGATCTACAGTAGAGTGTATTCAATGCAGACTATGATGAGTGTTTTCAAGTGAAATGGTGTACTGGACCAAAGAGGATGAAATACCTTTTGATCTGCTTATTTCGCTCCTACCACACAATCACTATCTTCATCATCAGCCCCACTTTCGTCAATGTTATATATATATATATATATATATTTTTTATGGCCATATATGTATATATACATGAATAAGTCATGGCTTCAGCGCGATACTCGACATTTCTTTCTTCCATTCTCACTCAGTCTCATCAACTACGAGTTTAATAAAGAATGCCGGAACTTAAAAGTAATTAACAATTGAGATATGAGATACTGAACACAATAAATTTTACAAATCCCGACTGAATTAAGTTGTCAAACAGTAAGACATCCCGGACAGGTCCTTTCTGAATTGTCCTTCTTTTACTTCCAATGGGTGGAATCTGTATATGCAGCTTAGTAATTTCACCATGCCTACTTCATCATCAACCCTCATAGAAAATGAGCAAGTATTTAGCAGCAAGATAATGAAACAGTTAATTTTACTCTCTACTACCATTGATCTTTTGGGAAAGCTGAGTGCCGCACTTGCACTCAAGGTTTGTGCAAAGATATGATCTTTTTTTTTTTTTTTTTTTGGCCTTAGCTTTTCGCCATACGGCCAGAGACTAGGTTACGTTAGAATCATCATAACTTTTATAATTTATATAAGCTTAATTAGATAGGCTTTCTTATATGCTTAATTAGAATTTCATAAACTACTCGTACGTTAGTCTAGTTAATCTTCTATTTTTAATATCGTCATTAAAGTCTTGTGCTTTTTGTAATTATTATTATTATTTTTTTTTTTCCTTTCTTTCAATTTATTTATTAAATTGAGCAATAATACATTTATTTAAAATTACAATACATGAAATAATTTTTTTTTTTTTTCCTTAAAAGCAACAAAAACAAATTAAACAAAATTTAACAAATAAAAAACTAAATTAATGGTAAATTTAATTGCATTTATAATTTAAAACAAATTTATAAATTAGTTTATAAATTTCTATATTATTAGAAAAAATTATTTCTTCATATTGGAAGGGTGATGTCAGGTACTTATACAAGTGGTTGAATAAAATGATTCTTTCACTTTCATATTTTGGGCATAACATTATAATATGTTTAAAATCTTCGGGCTCATTACAAGAAGCACACAGTGGTGAATTCCTTATACCGATCTTATGAAGATAAGCCTGACAAACGGCATGATTCGATCTGATTCGACACATTGTTGTGACCAAGTGTTTGCTCATACCCATTCCTCGGAACCATGGCGGTTTGTCCAGTCTAATAACATTTCTTTGATAAAAGACCCCTTTATGAGAAGAAAGATAATCTGATTGCCAATTCTGAGCTATTGCATTCTTTAAAACTCTGTTCAGATCTGACATAGGAAGTTTAATATCTGACAGTTCGCCAGATACAGCTGCCTCTTTCGCTATAGCGTCTACCATTTCATTATGGCTTAAACCGCTATGTCCCTTTATCCATAAGAAATTGATTGAGACCTTATTTTCCGTCTCTATGATATTAATTAAATTTATAATTTCTATAATTATATGGTTGTGCGTAGAAGAATTAAATGCGTTCCCTAGTTTAGATAGACCACTTAAACTATCACTCAATATTAAATATTTTGCATGTGGTAGTGAACGAATATACTGAAGAGCCATAAGAATTGCGACAAGTTCCGCAGTGAATATTGAGGCATATTCAGACAAGCGAGCCAATCTACAGAATTTCGCAGCTGGGTCATACATGGCACTTCCCACCTGGCTGTCAAGCTTAGAACCGTCCGTATAGATAAAATAACTACCTGGCCACCTACTGTTTATATAGTCGTCAAAATAGTGGTTTCTTAACTTATCAGGTACTATGGACATATCTTTGCTTAGACTAATTTTACATTCTCTAACTAAACATCTAAAATCAACACAATATAAAGAAAGTTTATTATTTACATTAACAATATTACGATACCGTGACACACGGAGGAAACTCTCAATGAATGTAGGTGCTTCCTTAGTTGCCCAGTACCGATAAGTCAGAATGTTTGTATTTAATTTGCATATATTATTATAAATATCTATATTGTTATTCATTAATTTAAGTACAAATCGATCTGAGAGAAGCTGAGCCCTATATAGTAGAGGCAATTCTCCTGATTCCGCATACAAAATATTAACAGGAGTACTATTTAGAAAACCAAGGCATTTTCTGATGCACTTATTTTGAACATCCTGCGCTGGTTTTATAACGGATTTTTTAGAGTGGGTGAAGAAAATTGATCCAAAATCCATAATGGACCGGATCGTGGCTCTATAAAATAACAGTGAGATATCGGGGTCTGCACCCCATTTCTTGTGTGAAACAGCTCGAATAATATTAAAGTATTTTTCAGTTTTTCCAATCATAGTGTTTATGTGAAGTTTCCAATTTAAAGCTTTATCCAACGTTAAATCCAGAAATTTGACAGAATTAGTACAAGGAAATCTCCATTTTCCCAATTCTATAGATTGATGGAGGTTTAATCTTCTCTTTTTTGTAAAGGGACATACTAATGTTTTCTCTTCTGAGACAGTAAGTCCGTTAAGAGATACCCATTCAGCTAGTTGATCAGAAACTAGCCTCAATGACTGTTTACAATCCTGAATAGTACTACCTACAGTATAAATGCAAACATCATCTGCGAACTGTAACATTTTGGTTTCAGGTGTATTTATTGAAACAAGATCTGCCACATAAATCGCGTAGAGGATCGGGCTTAGGATAGCCCCCTGAGGCAATCCAATTTGCGTGACGAAAGGTCCTTGTAGGGAATCATTAATCTTTAGGTATATATTTCTGCTAGAAATTAAAAGTATAATGTTTTTTATAAACTTTTTGGGTTACCCGATGTTTTCCATTTTTTTTATCAAGACGGGAAGTAAAACAGAATCATAGGCTCTAGAAAAGTCCAAAAACAAAGCCAGCATGACTTTGTTGGAGGTGAATGTTTGGTATATGTCTGTCACCAGCCGCATCTGACTGTGTTGTACGGACCTCCCTTTTCGGAAACCATATTGGGAAGGTGGGAGTTTATCGTAGTGCTTGAGCCACCACTCCAGTCTAGCCTTAATCAACCTTTCGAAAGTTTTCATAAGACAGGATGCCAAAGAAATAGGTCTATAGGAATTACAATCATCTTTACGTTTGTTCGGTTTCAAAATTGGGCATATTATATAATCTTTCCACTGTTTAGGAAATTCTCCGGAATCCCACATTTGATTAAACATTGTTAAAAGGGAACTTTTAGCTGAAACAGGAAGATTATATATCATTTTATAATGTATTTGATCTATACCGGGTGATGTATTTGTACTTTTTTTAATTGCAATTTTTAATTCGTGCTTGTCAAAAGGTTCCAATAGAAAATGATTTATTTTATTTTCTTCTTCACTAATATGCAGATTTAAATTATCTTGAACAAATGGGGGAGCTAGAATAGAGGCGAATTCGTTTATCCATTTACCCTCGTTTAATGGAGAGTAAATATTCTGATTGGTAAGTAGTCTGATTTTCTTCCAAATCTGTGAAATAGGTACATTCTTATTTAAATTATTGCAAAATAACTTCCAGTTTTCTCTTTTCTTATTTTTGATTAATAATTTCGTTGCTGCAACTTGTCTTTTATATTCTATGAAATTCTCCCTATTTGGTAAATTTTTATACTTGCGAAATGCTTGTTTGCGTTTTTCAATACCGTCTGTACAACTACTGTCCCACCAAATTTTGCTATTTGAATATATTACATTTTTATATTCAGGTATCGACAGCTTACTTACAGAATTAATTACATCTACAAATTCAGTGTAAGAAGGGGAGTCAGTAATTATTAGGTTGGAATTTATTAGATTACTAAATTTTGTCCAGTCGGCCTTGTTAACATTCCATTTTCGGAGTAACGTTGTTTTTATAAATTTGATATGTTTACTAAAAGATTTAATAATTATTGGCAGATGATCGGATCCCATTGGATCATGTAATGTGTTCCATGTAAAAGAGGGAGCTAATTGCGGGGTAAAAAAGTGAAATCTATTGCTGAATCGATTTTCTGTGTTCTTCTGTTCACAAAAGTTGGGGATCCGTCATTCAGACAAACTAAATTGTTGTCTTGTACGGCCTCAAGTAAGTAACGACCCTTGTTGTCAGTAAAATTTGAACCCCATGCAATGTTATGAACATTAAAATCTCCAGCTAAAATAAACGGAGGCTTAAGGCTCTTAATAAATTTATCCCACTCGCCACTCAGAATATTATTAACGGGATTATTATAAATAGATATAATAGAGAGTTGTTCATCGTCATTAAAAAAGGGTATCGATATACCTACAGACATTAATCCGTTAATTTTGTATATATTGTCTATTATTTTTATCGATTATAATTGCGACTCCCGCTTTACCATCTCTTCTATCGTTTCTTATCAAATTAAAACCGCTAAATTTAATTATTTTTCCAGGTTTAAACCAGGTTTCGCTTATTAGTGCTAAATTAATTTTTTCTTTACTCAGACATATTCTAAACTTCCTTTTTTTGATACCGCGGATGAGGCATTCCACTGTAAAATATTAAGAATATCTTTCCTTAGTACCATTTTAATTTAATAAAACAAGAGATATAATAAATGTTACAAATCAGAACTAGAACGAAATAAATACGCGGTTTATAAATTCTAAAAATATAACTCAACACTAGACAGAAAACTTTGACCCGAGAGCCAGTAGTAATAATATTGTGATTACAACAATAAAATTTCATGGTTACTTCATAGAACATTAATAAGATTTTTAGATTTAAAATTTAATAAATTTTTTTTAAAATTGTCTAAAAAAATTGTTTCTATTTTAATCAATAAATTTACTAATATACTAAATCTACTTAAGAAATTAACAATTTTTCTAACGGATTCTATTCATTAGTGAAATATAATGCTTTATCTTTTATTAACGAACGAACATCATTTTCTGATAAATTCAAAGTGTTACAGTTTTTTAAATGGTTCACAACTGAAAGAACCACCTCACATATATTTTCCATTTTGAATTCTATAGCTTTGGGGCTCTCAACTGAATTACTATATTGGGGAGAATGTGGGTTCATAGTGATTGGCGTCACCTTATCTACATTAATTGCAAATGATTTTAATAATTCTTTATGCTCTTTCATTACTTTTTCTGGAGGTGTGACAGGTCTAGATCTTTTGGGAGGTCTACTTGAATAGTTTATGGGTGGAAAAAGTGACTGTGTTCTTTCAGATCTGGGGCAGGATTTGTCAGAACTGTTTTAAATGATTTCCCACATACTCTTTCCTTTGCCTCAATAAAAGTAAGATTTTCAGTAGTCATCACAGATCTAATAGACTTCTGTTTTAAGTATTCTGGACACTTTTTAGAATCCAGAGAACTGTGATTACCGTTACAATGAACACACTTTTCTGGGGCTTCTGCGGGAAATTGTGATTTATCATGGCCTTCACCACACTTCCAACAACGAACATTACTCTTACATTGTCTGCTCATGTGTCCATATCGTACACACTTGAAGCACTGATTATTACGGGGAATGTATGGTTCCACCGGGCAACGAACATATTGTATAATTATATTATTTGGTAAATTCAAACCTCTAAATGTTATTAAAACTGCTTGAGTTGCTTTTGAAATCAATATACCCTCACTATTTTTCTCTTTTCTAAAAAATCTTTTAGCTTTAATAATTTTTATATTACCAAAGTCCGTTAAGGCATATTTTACTATTTCCTCATCTGAGAAATCAGTGCAAACCCCACGGATTATTCCTTGTCTCTCCAATAAAAAGCCAGGAATATAAGCTCTCAGCTTACCATCCCTTAGAACCTTCGACCGGAGCAAACTATTTGCGTAATCTCTATTGTTCAACTCCACTTTAACTCTGTTACGCCCTATAGGTTTAATCTGAGTAATACTACCCTCAATATTGTCAAATTCTTTATTAAGCATTAATCCCAATTTCATCGGATGCAATCGCCCCGCGTTTCTAATTAAATCAGAATCGCTCACGGACTCAATAAACACATAATAAGGTCCATTATCACAATATTCAAATAACCGTTCAGGTTTCGGCTCTTTTATCTCCTTATTAATTTGTACATTGAGTTCCATTTCATCGTTATCACCTTCTTGGGTTTTCATATTTACAATACTGTTTACATTATCTACAGAAAAAGCTCTTTCTTCCGAACTTAATGGAGTATTTACAATATTTACAATTTCTGTGCTCCCCTTTGTATGAGGGGGCACATTGCTCCCATCCTCATCCTGATTCATTAATTTTAAATTAAAAGAAATTAAATTATGCCTTTTTTATTGTATACAGAATAAATAGCAGATAGGAAACGCACCCTCTTAAAAGTAAATCAATAAATAAAGGAAAACCAAATTTATTAAGAAGATTTCCAGAAAAATAAATAGAAAATAAAAAGAAAATAAAGTAAATTAAAAGAAAACTTATCTGAAATCAAAGTGATGTACAACGTTTGTGAGAACTAGCAGTAGTATAAAGTTTGAACTTTGCACACGTCCGAACTCCACGACTGACAAACACAAACTGAAAGATATGATCAAATTAATCAATCCTTCATTACCATCGCAAGAATATTTAAGCTGCAGTTAAAAATATTTCAGATTAGCATTTTTGGCACATATGTGACACAATTTTTTTGGACTATAGTTTTCTGCCATTTTATAGTAAATTACTGAATTTGTAAGTTCAGAAAATTGCGACGACTTGAGTTCACTTTTTCCAACCGAATTGTCCGTCATCACAGAGGTTGAGCGCTATGTTCTTCGTCATGAACACCCCTTCGAAATGTTTCTTCTTGATACAAATACTATTACATGAACTCCTCAGTCAGCATGATCACTTATTGTCACATTCATATTAAATTACCCACGCATGGTAAGAAACACCATTCTGACTGTGGTAATATGAGCGACAGCTATCGATCATGCAATGTTACTGCGACTTACCAGTTTTCTGTAACACCAATTTAAAAATGGACCATAATTTTAAAAAGGCCCTAACTTTTTTCGGACGGGAAAATTGATTTTAAGAAGTTTTTTTTAAAAACCCCACTAGAGGGCAGTACCGGGGCTGTCCCTGTACGGCACAGTACAACCAACATACAGTATCTGCCAAGTCCATAGACGCGTGGGCAAATAATGATTTTAAGGAGATACTGGAGTAACTGGAACTTCACGCCATTTAGTATATAATTGTTCCGCCACCTATAAATATTAAATACAGCTAATATCTACGAAAAAAATCAAGTTTGAAGATAATTTGAACTTGCAAACTGTAATAACTCAATCTGAATAAATAAGAGGAAGTCTTGCGATCGGTGAATTATCGGAATCGAGTTTTCACCAGAAATACATTTTTGATATCCCCTGAGAAAGAAAACCATGTTTTAGCAAATGGACATTATATAGTTACGTTTACTAAGTACCCAAGTATGAGGTATGTAATAGATCGCAGGAAACTTAAACTTGATTTTCCGTTTGGGTACTGCCAACGCATCTGATCCACAGGTTATCGTCAAAATCCATCAACCGCAAACGCGACTTTACTGAATGTTATTTTTCTTCAGTTTTCCTTCAGATTTTCCTGAAAATGACTCCAACGATTTTCTTTAATCTTCGCAGGCAATCTACATACGTAAAAGCCCAATCACCTTTATTTCCGGAAAAATTTATTTTGACAGGATTCTAGGGGGAGATGGAAAGTTGAGCTTTCCTCTAAAGGGCCGCTTTAATGATCAAAGTAACGGTTCCCCTACTTATTTAATATTAAGATATATTAAAAGCGTTGTTATAATTGCAAGTTTAATGATAATCGGACAATCGGAAAATTTATTAACCGGAAGTGCCAGTTACGTAAAAATTGGTTTCTGTAAACTTCGTAAACAATCTACACTCACAAAAACCGCTAACTTTTAATTGAAACATTTCTTCAGGAAAATTTATTTATTTTCTGATTTTCTGAGGGCTTTTCATGAGTTGTGACGTCATGCTTTCCTCTAAATTATCACTTCACTACAAAGTATTGTTCTACCACATAAATATTATAATAATGCGATGCATTAGGAGTATTGCTTGAACTCTAAATTCTTTTTAACTAATCTTTTTAAACGATTTTCCTTGAGATATATTTTCTGAATGCAGATATACACAAACCTTTTTTTTATTTATTTAAAAGATTTAACCGGAACAATTGAGTTTCAGGAACTATTTGGAATTGATTCAGAGCATCATCACTAGGAGCACTAACTGTTAGTAAACATTCCAAGTTTTATGAAAATTTGTCACTTTATTGATTCGCACAATTTTTTTTTCTGTGACAAAAGGGCATCAAAATGCACAAGAGAATAAACTTCGATAAAACTTGGCCGACGGTCAGACGGCAGACACGAGGACAGACAGATAAAATTCTGTTTATTCAGAATGGAATGAAATCCCATCATTTTAATGCATGAACATGTAAAATATAATTTATCCAAACAAAATTATCATGCCACATGTAGATCTTCATTACTGTATTCATGCAAAATGTAAAAGTTACATAACATGTCTTTTATAACTTTGATGAACTCAACTTATCCCCCCCACACCCTTAATACTTTTTTTTAAATACGAATACTTACATAAGATATTTTTTTGCCAACAATTTTGTTATTTTATTACAAAAGTTTACATTTTAAAATCCTTGTTTTTGTTTTTAAATATTATGTTGTAAAACTTTTCATGTTAATAAAATTATAAACTTTTTTTTTTTTACTTTCTCCATCGTTTTTTTTTTAGTTTTATAGTTTTTATGATCCAAAGTTATAAAGTTGAAGATAACACGTAGTTTTTAAATTAGCCTCTTATCATTCTGTGGTAGAAATGTAAACAACCTCACAGTTTTAAAATTGGTTTCACCTACCCACACTTTAATAAACTTTATGTTAATTATGTATGATAATCTGTTGTTAATTAGTATTTTACGCAGGGTTAATTCTTTTTCAATATTAAAGTATTTAATTTGTTGTAAAATTATGCTATAAAGTTTTCTTTTGGGTTTTATAATGGCGGCGGGAGTTGATGAAAGATGGTGAATTTATGTACACATGCACTGATTGCTCGCACTAAAACACAAAATGTATATGTTATGACGAAATTTGGTGAGAATCCGTCAAGAAGGAAGCATTCAATTATGCCAACGTTTCGACACAGTTTCCTGTCTTTATCGAGGCTTTAATATATAGATATTGTGAAGATGTGGAGAAAGAATTTTGAGTGGAACTTTGAAAACTACACATTTGTTACATCGCAGAAACATAAAATAAGAAAATTAAAAGTTACTGGTTTCTTATCTTAAATCACCTACAGAAATTCCGTCTGCTTCCCCCCTCCTGGAATATCACCTGACTAATACTGACGGTCCTTCAGATATTCAGAGCAAGTTTCTAAAGGCAGCAAAATCACTGGCTGCGAAACACTAGAATTAAAGATTTACACGAATCTTGTAAAATTGACAAAGTGGAAAAAGCTACACTGTAAAGTTTTTTGCCATTGCCAGTGTGATCCATAACGCACTGTGCAGAAACTTAGGGGCGTTGAGGCTAAGCATAGACAGTGTCGGGAAAACACACTCAATAAAGTGAGCTGACATGGCTTAGGGTTTTTTGTTCAAAACTATATACCATTCTTCTAGCCCCAGTCTTTATGGCACCGTTAAACAATTCAACCTTAACCGATCTCAAACCCTACAATCCCAGATCCTGGGAACTTTAGTTAATACTCCCTTCTACGTCTCCTACCATACAATCCACTCCGACTTAAATATTCCTTTCATCCACTAAAATCAACTAATCCAAGCCCATTCATTCAATCACCACTATCCCTCTAGCGCAATCCTTCAAGAACAATAGCAACTGTGAGCCTGCTGTCTCATGGAACAGCTTTTTACTGCTGTCATCGCTAAATCGCTGATGTGTCTGCTGTTTTAGATATATATACAAGCTTTAATAGAAAAAAAAGGGAATATCTTTTTGCAATCAACATTTCAAGTTTAAAAAAATTCTATGGAGCAGTTTTCAAGAAAATTTCAAGAAACTTGGAACCCTAGATTAGATTGTGTGGGCATGGCTAGTGAGCCCACGGCCTAGGGACGCCTTATGGATTTATGGTGACACTCAAATTAAAATATCCTCTTCAGTCCTGTCTATTTAATTAGACATTATGAATTTTAGAGTTTCTTATAGATTTAGAGTATTAGATGTAGATAATAATAATTTAATATGATCTAGAACCGTGCAGTTTACAAAGCAAATTACCGAACAACTCTAAAGGGCAACTCTTACCAGAAATCCATTTATCTGGAAACATATTAGAAATAAAAGCGGTAAGCCACCATGTGTGTAGGTTCTATAAGAAGTTTAAGAAAACTGGTGGGCTAATTTTGAGGAAAACGCAAAAATTGAAACAAAAAACTTCTAGTCTAGTTGGTACTTCCGGTTGATGGCTTTTGGCCGAAATCTGGATATCAGTTGCGGGTGGTGGTATCTAAACAGCATATAGAAATTTTAGATTCCTGTAATTTTTTGTTCTTGAAGTTCACAAAGCACAAACTCGTACACAAATAGGCATCTAGCTATTATTTTTGGGCAAACCATATATTATCCTATATTGAAGAAGACTTTGAAAGCACAAGGTTTGCAAGATAGAGAAACCATATCAGATGTTTCTTTGATATACAGCCATTCATGTTTAAGAATTAGCTGAAGTTTCAAACAGTCTTTCAGAGAGCTCCAGTGACTATTTGGTTAATCTCGACCTTCTCTACTGGGCCATACGTTTGATCTTCTTATTAACCATTTTATGTTATGAATGTAGATTTCTTATTGACGTATATATCCGACTTGGGATCAATTCTTTCATCAGTAAATTTCTGTCACGTAATAGTTCATTGATTACATTATATTTCCAATCACATCATATACTGTTTCATTGAATGGGTATAATGTAATGTTAGAGATTTTAAAATCAAAATGTTCAACAACTAAAACAGAA
>JAAEAF010007445.1:40185-65189 GCA_011037195.1 Triatoma infestans | reverse complement strand
TTTGAAACTACATATATAAACTAAACATGCAAAGATCTACAACTTTTATCTAAAACATTTCTCTGGAAAAATTCTTTTAAGGGCACTTTTAGGGGAGGGGTGGGGTTAGATTTCATCAAAGTGCTATCCTAGTTGATTATACAATTCTATAATCCAAACATAATTAGTTAGAAATAAATAGATGGCTGAAATTCCGAGTTTCAGAAAAATTAGTAAACCGGAAGTGCGCTTTTACTGAACAGTTTTTTCAGTTTTCGACGAATTTCGTTAAATTTGGTACACAAATTATAAAATTTGTCAATTATCATTTTGAGAACTGGCGTAAGAGAAAGTTGTGTGAGTGTTTCACACCAGATTTTTTTAAGTTGTTTTTGTATTTTATTTCAAAAATTTTTAATTCAGAAGTATTAGTGTTAGTTTCCTATATTTCGAAGAATTTCATTGAGATTTATTTTGTATCTCTGGTTTTTCTAATTGTGCTGAATAAGAAAGATTGTTCGATTTTCTCTTTCTTTTGACTATTTTATTGGGTTAAAATAAATTGTATTACTTTTTAGTAAATTTTGTGAATTTACTTTACCGTAGTCCCCCTTTTCTGTTGGTGTAAGAGAATAATAATAATAATATACTTTATTCCAAAATTACAAAAAACAAATATACAACTGCTAATAAAACAAAAGTATACACAGCTTGGATAAGTATCTGTTAGCCGGAGGTTGATGTGATTAACTTTCAGTATCAAAAGTAAACTTCAAAAGGCAAATAAGAAAAATTAATATAAAGTAGAAAAGATTAGTTTCTTTCTTGGTTTTGATGTAAATATAACAGAACAGAAAATGGAAACAATGATATAATTATACATGAATGAGAAGCAGAACGAGATATATACTAAACATTATAAAAATAAACTGCAATACTATTTTTTTTGTTGCAGTTAATCTGTCTAAAAATTGAACTCTTATACCAATTCATATCATAGAACCATGCAGAGCGTACGTATTTAATTAACCCCTTGCAATTCAATGAATTCAGAAGGCACCTAAGAGACTGCAGTGAAAGAGAACTCACACCTAGGTAAGAGCAAGCGAAACTCCGCTAATATAGGACATTCTGCAAGAAAGTGCACTATATCCCCTTTGACTCTACGATTACAAAGTGATTAGAGTTCTATCTCTCGCTCAGCCCAGGGTGAAAAAATCAAAAATAATAATTCCCCTCTCATTTTAAATAGCCATCGCAAATCGTTCAGCAACAAGTGCTTAGAAAGACAATCCGCAACAAATGAAAAAATACTTACACTCAGGTCTAATTCCTTATAGATCAGAAATCGTGAAGATTGTCCTGCACGCATCGCAGACTCATCTTTATACGCTAGTCTTATATTCTCTAATAGAACCGACAATTGCCGTACAAGAACATTAAATTATTAGCAGAGAATTCCAATTCGCAATTATATTTCTCCGCCAAAACAACCCATTTCTCAAACCAGAAAGTTCTGCGCCTGATGACTTCCAATGCCAGTAACCTGGGTAGCCGGTGTGCAGAAAACTCCAGTACTTCGACAAATCAAGCAAAAAATCTCAACAACTTTTCCAGGGCCTCATACCGCTGGAATCCCAAATCTGTGCCGCATAGACAATCACTCTGCATACCGAATTAAATATCATACTTATGGGAGAGAGGCACCATGTTCCTTGAAATAACTCTCAACCATACAGAGTTGAGGGCCATCTTAAGAAACCTTCTTAATGTGGGTGTCAAAGCTGAGGCGAGGCGGCATAGTAACTCCCAAATATTTGTATTTATTAACGATCTCAATTTCTTGGTCACCATATCGCCATTTCTCTTTTCCCGACAATCTACCGCCCTTCCTAAAAACAACGATTTGTGACTTTTTTAAATTACCTTCAAGACCACAATAGTAGTATAGAAATGGCGGTGCTGGCGCTTTGTTTTGCGGGGCAACTTTCCCCTCACCCCCGGCTCCCTTTGATTACGGCCTTGACCCATCCATCCCTTCTTTCCCGCCCCTCCTTACGCCCTCCCTAAGCCACGCCCACTTACCTCCACCACTTCCCCGTCGACCAATCATCGAACTGGACGAACACTTATGCCACGCCAACTTACCCCCACCACTTCCCTGTCGACCAATCATCGAACTGCATGAGCACTTAGGCCACGCCTACTTTTCCACCACCACTTCCCTCTCGACCAATCATCGAACTGAATGAACACCCCCACATACCCGCACCACCGACCAATCATCGACCTCGACAAGCTCTAAACCTCGCCCAGTTACCCACTCCCCTTAACTAATCATCCAAATCGATGACTCCATTTTCTTTGCACCCCCACCCTTAATCTTTCATCCAATCCGATTACCCTATTTCCCTACCCCTCCCTTCCTTAACCTAACATCTAATGACTTCATTTTCTTTCCACCTCCAACCTGTAAGCCCATCCAACCAACAAGATGGCGGAGCCTAACACCATCCCTCACCTTGCTCTGGGCTGGAGGGGTATTTTTTATTTTATTTTAATAAAAAAAAACTTAAATTATTAACTGGAATTCGATCCTACAATCTTTACGTTGGCAGTCGCATCACCTTAACCACTCGGTCATAGTTATCGTCCCGCTAGCTGTAGTTTCCAACGTACACTTCTACTCTTAACTTCCCCACCCCTTGCCATCAGTGCTTACTCTGGTCGAGAGGGGAATTATTTTTTATAATATATGAAAAAAACTTGTCTTACCTGCGATTCGAACCAATCATTTTTAGGTTGAAAGTCCATCACCATAACCAGTTGGCCACAGTGGTCCTCTCGCTAGCTATAGTTTTCAACGCACACTTCTATCTTAACCCTCGGACTATCATAATTTTATTCCCACTCACCCACTCACGAAAAATTCAATTAGAAAAAACAATATGGCAGAGTGGCATCTAGCTTTCACCACACAATCAAAAAAAAAAAGATTGATTTACCCCTTCCAGCTGCCTGCTGTTGCTGATATTTCACTCTACTTAACACGACGCGCACGTACAAAGAACTGAACTGCATCTGGCAAAACAATCTACTATAGTAACGTTTATCCCCACTCCTAAGACGTCATTGCTAGTTCCAGGCATGCGCACTATATCTGCCGCTGCCTTATTGATTAGAAATATCGATTTTATTATATTGCATACAAAACCACTGCCTTTTCAATGTATTATTCGTATGAAGTCACACAGAAATGGCATTGCCACTGCCTTATTGATTAAAAATATACATATTTATTATCTAGACAATTCCATTAAGATAACGTTACACAGCCTGTAGTATTTCACTGCTAATCGCAATATATCGATTATACATATTGATTATTACCGATTTTATGAATATAATTTATTAATTGAAAAAACACTATCATTTAATAAACAACAGGTTAGTTATTGCATCACCTTTTGAAATTAAAGTTTGCCCTAATTAGGGAAAAAATATCTATTCTTATCTTAATCGCTTTTTATTATTTTGTTTATTCATCTTTGTAATCAAAAGTCATCATGCATGTCTCAACAAGAAAATGTAAACACCTTCCACTCCTTCAGAAGGTTAATTTTGTTTTTTTCTAACGATGTTAATACTTAATCGTTGCAAGAAAAATGCAAAGAAAATACAATGAGTCATCCTGGAACGACTGCCGCTGCCTTATTGATTAGAAATCCCCCTTTTTATTATAATTAACAAAACCACTGCCTTCAGTTCTAGTCAAACTCAATATATTATTCTTATGACGCTACAGCCAATAGCATTGCCACTGCCTTTTTGATTATAAATGTACATATTGATCTATTTATTACCACTGCCTTCGAGACAATTACTACTCCGATGACATCGCACAGCCTATAGTGTTTCATCGCCAATCGCAATATATCGATTATCCATATTGATTATTATCTATTTTATGAATGTAATTTATTTATAAAAAACAACACTATCTATTGCTTCTACCACAACAGATGAGTTATTGCATAATGTTTTGTAATATTTAATCCTATTAAGAAAAAAAAAAATTAAGCTCATCTTAATCGCTTTTATTATATTGTTTATTAAACTTTGTACTCCACAGGTCTTCTTAGCATGTTTTGTAATACTTAATCCAATTAAGAAAAATGTAAGTATATACAATGACTCATCTAGGAAAAGTTTATTTATTTCTAACATATGTTGCCAGTCCAGACATGTTACCACAGGCTTTCTTTGCATAATGTTTGAAATTAATCTTGTTAAATGATGCAATATCTTCAACTTTTGTTTATTTCTAAAGATTACGCAACCTGTCTGAACTTGCCATGACTTGTCATTTTCTCGTTGTCAATATACATACAGTTCAGCTCACCTGTCTGAACATGTCATGGCCTATCCGATCATGTTTCTTATAAGAAATTCTCTTTTAATTTCTAAGGTTATTACTTATTATGACTCACCATGCATGTCTCCACAATTCTTGACCAGTAACCAGCATACATGTCCCCCATCCCTAGCATCGCGCTATTAATATTAGCCAATATAAGTCGCCAATAAAAGTATATAAGTCGTGTCAAACATCGCTGCGTTCTTATTCTGTGTTTAGTGCTCTTGTTGTGAATTTTAGCCTTGGCTTCAGCTTCAGTCTCTGAGGTAAGTGATTTTATTTTGTTTAAAAATTTGTGAATTTTAAGCTTCTTTTTTCTTTTCTTCTTGAACTATTTTTATTTTTTTTTTATATATTCCTGTTTTAACTTTTTTCCTTTTAATTTTTTTCAATTCTACTTTATTTTTTTTTTTACTGTTTTATTTATTTTTTTCTTATCAATTCATATATTATTATTATTATATTTTTTCCTTGAAAATAGTTGTATATATAGTATAAATAGTTTATTTTTTTGTGTATATATATATATATATATAGTTCGTGTGTTTGTGGTGTGTACATATATATTTTCTAGTAACCGGGTTAATTTTTTTCAATCATGCAGTGTCAATACTGCTAAAAAGATTTTAAAAGGGAAGATGTCAAGAATCGACATGAACGCGTATGCATTGCGCATAATCAGCGCCATATCTGCTATAATTGCGGCGAGGGTTTCTCCTCAAAAAAGACGTTAAATGCGCACATGCGTCGTTGTAGCGATAACACGCCAGTTGCCATGTCTAAAAGAGTCCGCATAGATGCCGCTCAGGGACATCTATATGAAGTGGAATCGGCGTTCGGAGGGACTCTTAGAACATTCTTTCTTACATGCACTGAAGCAGCTGATCAATGGAATTTCTATCTGCCCAGACAGCTATCTTGCACCGACTGCTTACAGAATGCATGGAAAAAAGTGACGCTCCCCTCCAATACAATTTGGTTTTGGAGGCGACTTTTGAAAATGTCAAAGATGGAACCTGTGATCGCGCCTTCAAGACCAAAAATAAAGTACTATGCAAAGACTCCTCCATCGAAGAATATTTAAATGAAAATTTTAAGAAAATAAGGGGAGTGGCTGGGTTCTAAAGGAGTTCAGTGGAGTCCTTCTGCGCGTGAACCGGTTCCAACCATTGGGGGGCAACAACTTCAAAAAATTAAAACAAATATAAATAAATAAAACCAAAGTATTTTAAGTATTAGTGATAAATTGTAAAAAGATTGCGTGAATGTTGGTAGTGGTTTGGTATGTATGAGTGCGTATGTTTATGTAGATATAAGTTTTTCGATGTGTACATAGCTTCCGAAAGATATATAAAGAGGAACGGAAGAGCGATTCTTGTTATTCTTCGCCATGCGCTTGATAAAGCAACATAACACCCTGTTCAAAATCTTGATGACCGGGCCTTTACTAACAAAGAATCCAAACACGGTCCGCTGTTCCCCGATTCCATTAGATCTTTAATATGCGGGCCCTCCAGTTGTGGGAAAATTAATCTCATATTGAGCTTAATCTATGATCCTAAGGGGCTAAGATTTGAAAATATTTACTTGTTTGCCAAGTCCTTACAACAGCCCAAGTATAGGATGTTAGCACAAATATTACAACCTTTGAAAGATATTGGATTGTACGAATATGAAGACAACTCTCAAGTTCCACCACCAAAAGAAGCCCTGTCCAATTCAGTCATTATATTCGATGATATTGCTTGTGTCAAGCAGGATAATGCGCGATCTTACTTTTGTATAGGACGTCACAATGGAGTCGACATATTTTACCTAACTCAAAGTTATACTAGAGTTCCGAAGCATTGGGTGAGAGAAAATGCCAACTTCCTAATACTCTTCAGGCAGGATGAATTAAATCTGCGACGAGTTTATGACGATCATATCAACTCTGATATGGAATTCCAAACCTCAGAAAAATGTGTCATTGGTGTTGGAAAGATGACAGGTACGGTTTTCTAGTGTTGGATAAAGATAGACAAATTAATGATGGGAGGTATCGAAAAGGTTTCGAGGCCTATATAATACCCTGAATATGGGTGTAACAATCAGTCTATTGGAAGACATAGAAGAGTCAACTCAAGCAATGCGCGATATAATCGCCGTCAGGAAAGCAATCCAAGAAAAGTATAACTTGCTAAGGAGAAACAGGGAAGAGACTGACGAATATTTGAAAATGAAATATCAGCCTTTGTTGAATCCTTTGAAGGAATTAATGGGTAAAAAGAGGATCATTCTTCTCAACTTAATCTGTAGAGAACGCTGAAGCCGGAGCCGATTGTTTCTGAAACACCACCAGCAAAGAGACCAAGATATCTAAAGCTAGCATCGGCTACAACGCCCGGAATATCAAATTCCTCGCCTGAAGAAGAGCGGTGGCTTCCAGCAAAGAGACGGCTGAAGTGTATTCCACAATCGGCTGGAACTTCAGTTCCAACAATACCGCTTCAAGAAGTAGGAGAACGAGTACAAACGCCCAAGGAAAAGGAAATTTTTTTTTTTTTTTTTTATTAGCTTATAGAAAATACATTCATAGCTAGGGAGTCCAGGTAATTAACATGCTTACAATTAACTCTACTTTGACCAAAAATAAAATAAAGATATACACATAAAAAATAATAAAAACCTAATACACACACATGTGTCATACATGAAGTCCTCTCATAAAGAAATCATTATAAAAAATTAGATTTACATCACTGACAAATAGCCAATATGTCAAATTAAACAGTTTTCTTTTAGTTTTATTTAAAATAATAAAAAGAGAGATATACAAGTAATATGAACCAAAAGATAAATGAACACTTACAATAAGCACGACAAACATAAACAAATAAACATAAACTTCAAACTTAATCTTTAGAGAGTAAAAAGTTATTAATAATACACGTAATGGAAGAGTAATATCACCATAGCAATTATCACAACATTTTACAATAGTTTTGTCTTATCCATTTATTTATTCATTCTTTTTATTTCATTTTGCCTATTTTCCTTCCCTTCCCTGTCTGTCTTCCCTTCCCTTCTGTGTCTGCAATTTAGGCTTTTTCTAACAAAAAAGTATATGTCATTTAGTTTATTTTGATTTATATCGCTCAAAAGAGCTTCTATAATATAATTTTCAGATTTTAAAAGAGGCAAAAATTTATTTATGAAAGTTATGACACATCTCTCGGAAAAGTACCAGTGCTGAGTCAGCGGAAGACGATTTTATATAAATACAGCCACCAACCAGCAGGCAGGCAGTTCTAAGTTCACCACCAGACCGTTAACTTCTATTTCAGTGTATTATATTATAGTGCTAAACTATTTAAGTAACTTGTGTATTATAATTGTAACTTCTTATTAAATATATCTGTTTTTAAAAAGAGGCTTCCGGGTTCTTGTAACATAACTGGCGCCCGAACAGGGACTCGAAGGCTTAAGTCTAGTGCGACCACTTGTCTCACTTGCGACCATTTGTCCCGAAGAAAACTTGAAGCTCCCACATCAGTGGCTTATTCGCAGCACCCCCACCTACAAGAACCAGGACCATCCTCAGAAGAAGAAGAAAAGCAAACTGGCGAAACAACAACCACGACTAAAAGGCGTAAGTAGCTCATCTGTCCTTAAACCCTCCAAACTAGTTCTCCCCACAGAAACAATCCCTGAAATGGCCCAAATAAATTACAAAATCTCCAAAGAGGACTATGACCACATTCCCTACTTTGACGGCAACCCTTCCGAGCTAGCGTTCTTCTGCGAGATTGTTGAGAGTGCCTTCGCCACAGTCTGCGCAGAAAATATCATTGAACGAGATTATAACCACAACATCCTTTTTATAAAAGTTAAGAGTAGACTGCTAGGTCCCGCTAGAAGAAACATACTTCTTTCACATAGCGTGGACCATTTATTAAATTTATTAAAGTACCTAAAAGAAAGCTTTGCGGACTCTAGATCTTACGAAATACTTAAGGATGAGATTTTACAAACCAAAATGAATGCTAGAGAGTCTCCCATTGACTTCGTCAATCGGATCCAGGAATTACGCAATTTAGTTTATATTAGACTTAAGCTAGACGGACTCACGGCAGACGCGTTGAAACAACTAATAACTAGGGTTGACAAAGAAATAATTTTCCACATCTATAAATGCCTGCCCCCTACACTAAGTAACCACATTATGATCTTCGATCCTAGCACCTTGGACGAAGTACGAAATATTATTTACAACAAATGTTCCTTCATCATAGCCTCCCTAAGCTCCCCTCACGGTCCTAAAAGACCCAACCAACCATTTCGAAAACCAAACCAGTACAACCAATACCAACAACCTTACAGACAACAATACACTTACAGACCAAGCCCACAACACTTCGCACCACGCGTCCCCATGGCTCAAGCCCCTAGCTACCAGTACAAACCAATCGAATATAATCCCAAACCTATAGAGCCTACTCCCCAGACCTCTCGTTATCAGTCCCAGCCTCAACGACCGAACGTCGGACAATCCTACCATCCGAATCACCCAAACAATCCTGAACACCCCTTCAATCGACCCAGACTACCTCCTGGTTACTTCTCGCAAAACACTGTGTCTATGCGTACGGCAGGCAGACCCAGGTTCAAAGATTACATCTCACCGCACGAACTGACTCACTGTCAGCAGGAAAATTATTCGGAACCCGGCACAACATACGATGACAGGATTTCCCGACTAGAAAATTCTCTTGAAAAAATCACTGAAAAATTTGATCATTTTTTAGACATTGGCCACGGGAGCCAAGAAGGCCCCCCGAATACAATCTAAACCTAGTAGACAAGTCTCTTCCACACTTCGAAGACAGACACGGACGAAAATGGCTCGTTGACACCGGATCAGCCGAAAACTACATAAATCCTAGCGTCGTCCCGACTGACGTAACACTATCTAACGACCCATTCATAATAACGACACCCGCAGGAAAAAGGAAGGGAGAACAATCTTGCACTCTCAACATACAAGACACTTTTCACGTAAAGTTAGACACTAAATTCCACCTATTCCCCTTTTCAGACAAGTATGACATACTACTAGGACACAAAACTATGCAAGCGCTAGGAATGAGCATAGACTTAAACAAAAATATCCTTTCTTACCCTCAGGGTACGATCCCCTTAAAATTTACACTTGACATCCCGGAAGACAAACTAAACGAAATAAAATTAGAACAGGGAGTTAATTTTATAGAACTTCCGATAAAAAATAAAGAGTTAAAAAACGGATTAATTAACGAGAATATAAAAATAAATGACAAGGTCACAATTAAAGAAGGCCTCTATAGCGTTAGGAATAATAAAATCTTGTGCGAAGTTGAATCCAAAGAAGTCATGGCCATTTGCCCTGAACCTATGGATGTCGACGAACCGCAGGAAATTAGTTTAAGCATACCGGACGTAGTAATGACCAATTGTCCCGAAATGTCCGACGAACGTAGGTTAAGAGAAATAAAAAATGAAATTCCGAAATTAATAAGAACTGAGCACATGAACTCAGAGGAAAAAAATAAAATAATAGAACTACTAAAGGACTACCCCCAAATAATCAAAAGAGAGCATGACAAACTAAGCTGCACGGACTTACTGAAACATAAAATTCGAACGACTGACGAAAACCCCGTATACACGCGAAATTACAGATACCCGGAAATATATCGGAAAGACGTACAGGTTGAAGTGGACAAACTACTAGAAAATAAAATAATACAGCATTCGAATTCCCCTTACAACAGCCCAATCTGGGTAGTACCAAAGAAACCAGACGCTTCCGGTAAAAAGAAAATAAGAATGGTCATAGACTATCGCAAACTTAACAACAAGACAATCGAAGACAAATTCCCCCTTCCTAATATTGAAGATTTATTCGGTAAAATAGGACGCGCGACGTACTTCTCAGCAATCGACTTAGCTTCAGGGTTCCATCAAATCGAAATGGACCCCGAATCAGTGCCCAAGACAGCATTCTCGACTGAAAGCGGACATTACGAATTCCTGCGCATGCCTTTCGGGCTTAAGAATGCGCCTCCCACATTCCAAAGAGCCGTAAATTCCCTCTTTTCTAGGATCCCCAATGTACTAGTATACATGGACGACATTATTATCTTTTCGGACAGTTTGGACGAACATATAAAGCACCTTAAGACAGTCTTTGACAAACTCAGACAACACAATCTAAAAATTCAACTTGACAAGACGGAATTCTTTAAACGCGAACTTCTCTTCCTAGGACATATCATCTCCGACAAGGGTATACAACCTAACCCTGCCAAACTAGACGCCATCGCTAAATTTCCACTTCCCAAGACTCAGAAACAAATCAAACAATTTCTCGGACTTACTGGCTACTACCGTAAAATGATTAAGAACTACGCCAAGATAGCCAGACCTCTAACCCTCTCACTAAGAAAAGACAAGGACATAGTAATTGACGATAGTTACATACAAGCCGTTGACACCCTAAAATCCCTCCTACAGAACAGCCCTATCCTACAATTGCCTAACTTCAATAAACCTTTTACCCTTACAACAGACGCCTCCAACTACGCGATAGGAGCCGTCCTATCACAAAACATTGACGGAAAAGACCTCCCCATATCCTTTGCCTCCCGCACATTAAACAAACAAGAAGAGAATTACTCTACAATAGAGAAAGAATTATTAGCTATCGTTTGGGCGTGCAAACATTTCAGACCTTACATATACGGACGTAAATTTATCATACAGACGGACCACAAACCTCTACAGTGGCTACATAATCTAAAAGAACCAAACTCTAAACTTATCCGCTGGAAATTACAACTAGCCGACTTCGACTTTGACGTTAAGTACGTCCAAGGAAAGACTAACGTAGTAGCAGACGCACTATCGCGAGACCCACCAGAGGAACAACACCTTAACGCCCTAGAAACCGCCTCTCCAAACCCAGAAGAAGTCCTAACTGAATTCCTTTCTGCCCCTTCACCTGAAAATAGCGACGACATCCTAGAAGACTTAGCCAGAGCCCTTAACATTAACGCCGAAGACGACAACGGAAACACTACCGCCGAAAACGAAAACATTAACGCCGGAGACGATAACGAAAGCCTACAAACCCAACACTCTCAAGAATCCTCTAACAGCCAAATTAAAATAATTGACGACAGAACCCGCTGCATTAACGTGGAAAAATTCCAAATTATTCTAACTAGAGGCAACCCCGAGACGAAAATTCCGATCAACAGACCTTTTAATAAAACTCGTTACAATTGGTACACCAGGTACCCATACTCTAACGACATAGACGAATACTGCCTAGAATACTTACAACCAAATCATACGTACGGCGTCCTGTGTTCCCCTCCTATCGAAGACTCCCTTGACGAACAGATATATGACCAAATCTTTGCCCACCTGTCCGACATAATAAAAGACAAATTCCCAACAGTCAAAATTAAACGCTACTATACAAAAAGACTAGACATAACCGACCCCGCGGAACAAGAAGAAACTATTCAAAATTATCACGTTGGTAAAACTGCACACCGTGGCATACACGAAGTATACAGATCCCTAACTAAACGCTACTACTGGCCAAAAATGTTAGAACAGATAACAAAAGTAATAAACAACTGTTCCCTCTGTAAGGAAGTTAAGTACGAACGCAGACCAATTAGACAAGTTTACGAAATCACCCCCACTCCTTCCAAACCTTTCGAGAGACTACAAGGAGACATACTACATTACGACGGGAAGCAAATATTTACACTCATTGACTGCTTCTCCAAAAAACTATACGGTTACCCAATTAGAACCTCCTCTGCCCACGAAATCGTCAACTCTCTAGAACACTATCTAAGTTTATTCCCTTGCCCTAAAACAATTCAATTTGACAACGGGACAGAATTTAAAAATGGACTAGTCGAAAACTTTCTAAAATACAATAACATAGACATTCACTTCACTACCCCAAACCATTCAGACTCCAACGGACTAATAAACCGAGCCCATTCCACACTAATTGAAATTCTAAATATAATCAAACACGGAAAAGACTACACTCTCAACAAAATCCTCAGACTAGGACTTATAGCCTACAACAACTCCATAGTTTCTAACCTCAAAATGACGCCGAACGACATCACCTTCGGAATCCAAACCACCACTTACGCACAAGACCTGGTTTTAGAACAAAAAGTTAAAGAATACCATGAAGACAGGGAATTGGTATCCCGCGCTATTAAAGAAATTATCGAGAAAGAAAAAGAGACACGAACTAATAGACTAAACCAGACTAGGGAAAACATAGAAATACCGGAAGGCGAAATTTACATACGCGACAAACAATATGGCAAAGCTAAACCAAAATTCAAACGAGGAAATTATTCTCGAAAAACTAAAGTAGTAACCACGCAAAGGAAATCTTTTAAAGTACATCCTAATCTATTAAAAAGACCTAGAAAATTTACACAACAAACTCTTCCTGTTACAGATAAGAACGATGAATCACGCATCCCACATACTAACGGCAATAATACGCATACTGCAACTGCTGACGGCGGGGAATGTAGCCGACAGTTTACAGATAACAGATCTGAGTCAGGGCCCGGGAATTCTGCCAGTGACGCATAACCCAATTTACGTCATAGATAAATATTATACTTTCATACACAGCACAAACGTACAACTATTGGATATAGAACTAGATAAGACGTATAACATAATCAGCACAACTTATCATCACAGCCGGACTCCACAGATAAAAGCATTCTTTAAATATTATTATTATCTTCGCAACAAATTAGATCATTTAACTCTCAACAAATCCAGACCCAAACGGGGACTAATTAACGGCCTAGGTAAGGCCATATCCTGGCTAACCGGAAACATGGACAGTGACGACAAGGAAAGGTACGACAAAATTATAAACACGATCGAACGTAACAGTTGTCACCTCCAAAACAACCTAAAAAGCCAGATGGCAATAAACAAAAAAGTAATCGAAGAATTCAATCACGACATACAAATTATACGGACTAACAATGACAAAATGACTACCTTCTTCTCCAACCCTATAATCAGCCAAGTTGAACTAAATCAACAATTCAATTCGATTCTCTTTAACTTGATCCTTCTTGCCAACAAGATTGACGACGTGGAAAACTCTCTAGAATTCTGTAGGTTAAACAGCATACATTCTAGTATTTTCTCTCTTAAAGATCTCGAGTCATTACAAAAGTCCCACAATATCACGTTCATAACAGCAGACATCGAGGCACTCTGGCAGTTAAGCAGGGTACACTGCTCAATAAAAACCTGGAGTATCTACTACTTCATTAGCGTTCCCCTAAAAACCTCCTCCTTCGAAATGTACTTCCTCTTATCCTACCCTGTAGAAAAAGACAACCACCTTATGACAATTCATGTCCATCCTCCTTTGATCCTACGCCTCCAAGATGAGTTATTTACAGCCACCTGTGAAGACATCAACGGTGATATATATTGCCGCAACAAGACCATCACCAGGACGACTGTATTCGCCAGATCATATCCAACATCAACCTCTCAGCATGCAAGACAATATACACGTCAAGCGCGCCGTTCATTAAGTATATCAACCTCATAGACCACTTCCTAACTTTCAGAACCAACAGAATAGTAATAAACAAGGACCGCCACAACGACACCATGTTCTTAACTAATACTAGCCTAATAAAACTAAACCAAGGTGAGACTCTACTGGACAGCAAAGCAATACCAATATACAAAGACTCAAGGAGCGTCACAATCACTGCACAAGTATTCTCACACACCAACAGAAATATATCCTTCGAAGACCTCCACAGGATCAATTTACAGATGGAACCACTGGAGCTGCTAGAGGACGTACCCAGTGGCACGACACACCTCTATTACCTTATCATCCTCCCAATACTTCTACTACTGTCTCTCCTCCTGTATGTTTTCTATGTCCTCAGAAAGAAGGCTAAACCAGGATCGACAGAAGGAGACCAGCTAAGACCTACACCACTACAAATCTACCCTGGACTTCCATGCCAGTTGTCGCAGGAGCTCCAAACTTAAGGAGGGAGGAGTTATGACACATCTCTCGGAAAAGTACCAGTGCTGAGTCAGCGGAAGACGATTTTATATAAATACAGCCACCAACCAGCAGGCAGGCAGTTCTAAGTTCACCACCAGACCGTTAACTTCTACTTCAGTGTATTATATTATAGTGCTAAACTATTTAAGTAACTTGTGTATTATAATTGTAACTTCTTATTAAATATATCTGTTTTTAAAAAGAGGCTTCCGGGTTCTTGTAACATAACTTGAATTTAGATCTCAGGTGGTCCAAGGCACTACAAGAAATTAAGAAGTGAGTTAAAGTGTCCTTGTCGGAAGAGTGGCAGGTTTTGCAGTCATCATTGGCATTAAATTGAAATCTTTCAGATCCAATAATAACTCTAGTTAATTTCTTTGAGGCCATTCTTAATTGAGCTAATACTCTTAATTTATCAATCGAGCAATTCAGACCGGTATATATTGTATCATAGTCAAAGTTACTCAATAGCCTATAATGGGGATTAAAAGTGGAATTCAAAACAAAATCTATATCTTTACTAATTAAATTAAGTTTAAATGCATATGTAATTTCTTTATAAATTTTTTTTAGTGATTTTAAATTTTGGTCATGCCAGAGATTTTGAGCCCCAGTTACTGTTAAATAGTTTCTAAGTTCCAGAACCCAATTGTAAGGGATCGATGGGACATTCACAAGTTCTCTCAGGCGCAGATAGCACAATTTAGGAATTCGATGCTCTTGCATAGCTAACAGCTTCATCCACCACTTTAACATGCGCTCATAAACTTTATGTTGCGTATGAATTCTGCCGGTTTCCATTCTAACATACGCGTCCGGAGTGTTTCGTGGTAAAGCTAAGACCGACTTAAAGAATGCGAGTTGACCTCTTTCTATAATATTTGAATAAGAACACCCCAAACTTCTGTCTGGTACAAAAGAATACTTTCAGCTATGGAATCGTACAGTCGGCATTTGGTTCCCCATGTATCCGACTTACTGGCCTTCAGGATGCTTATAACAGCTGACCTACCCGCAACACCTTTATTTAGAAGGTAAATTTGCCTGATGAACAGAAAGGTATACCCAAATAACTAAACGTATTTACCACCTCTATGGTATTGGAATCATATTTAAATTCTTTAAACTTTGCGGGCCTGCCCCCTTTACTGAATATTAATATCACTGTTTTCTTGACATTGACACTTAATGAGTTATTGTTACAGTACTGCTTCATTATATGTGGAATATTTTGAGTTTCCTGCCAAGTAGATGCTAGGATCACCACATCATCCGCATATTTAAGCATAAGTAAATCTCTGTCATTCATTATATTAATCCCCTTAGCACCCCTTTCTTTAAAGAACGAGATCATACCGACTATGAAGAGAGAGAAAAACAGTGGGCTTAAGACCTCCCCTTGAAGGACGCCCTCAGTAACTGAGATTTTCTTTGAAGTCTGACCATCTTGAGATATAATGAAGTCGACATTGTCATATAAAATCTTCATTATTCTCAAAATTTTTCCACTAATTCCCATATTACGCAGTTTGCGCCAAAGTTTATCGTGAGAAACAGAATCAAAGGCCCGCTTGAAGTCCACAAAAACTGCAAATACTTTCCTCTTAGTAAGCCTCAATTGAATGTTCACAGCTGCAGCTAAGGAGAAAATACAATCCGTACAGCCCCTTCCTGACCTGAACCCCATCTGTTCCTCGGGAATAATTTCTAAGTCCTCCACCCACCTGCTAAGCCTATTATATATAATTGATGTAAACAATTTGGCAATACAATTGAATATAGCAATTTCCCGATAGTTGAGAGGATCCATTGGATCTCCTTTCTTATACACCAATTTTAATCTTATCTGAGCCCATGATCTTGGAAGGTTTTCCGAGTTCCAAATTTTATTGAACAAATTCAATAGAAAATGTGTCCAATTGGGGGGCAGGAATTTAAAACATTCGTTTGAGATAAAATCAGGACCGACAGCTTTATTAAATTTGGTTTTCTTTATGGTCAGAAGTAATTCATCCAGTGTGAACTCACGGTCTAGTTCGTGGCTATATGGAGATAAGAATTCTATATTATTTACAAACCTAGGAGGCAGAAAATTATCATAAAACTTCTCCCATTCGGAAATTGAAAGGGGACACTTATTGTTACTAAGCGGCCGGAATTTACTGACAGTGGACCAAAACTCGCTTGGGTTTTTTAGGTTACTTAGTTTATTTTTTATATCTTTATAATAGATTTGTTTTGACTGTTTTATCGTGTTTTTATACTTTCCGTTAAATAAATTTCAACATCAACCTGGTTAAAGTTATTTCGTTTACACATTTTATATAAGTAGTTTAATTTTTTTTTTACAGCCATAACAATTGCTATCAAACCAAGGCTTGTTTTTTATAATTTTAGAAGTAAAACATATTTTATTCCTTAAAATTCCTGACTCTCGTAAAGTATTGTAAATAGTACTGCAAAATGTTTCACATAATTGTAATACATCTTCGCTATTGAAATAGATATTTTCATTACACTCCATAGAGCGCATGAATTCTAAATAAAGAGTTAAATTTCGTTCTAGGTAACGGCTCTGAAATGAGGTTATATTTTTATTATCTGAATGTACTTGTAAATTTGAATTTAAAGAAGCAAGTTTTAAAAGCGGCATGTTATGATCAGACAGATGTGAGACATTTACAATGTTAAAATCAATAATTATGTTAATAGCGCCTATAGAACACCAAACTAAATCAATCAGACTTGAACCTTGATCAGAAATGTATGTAAATTTTGCGGGAGAATCATTTACAGAACGCCCATTAAGCAGAAAAAAGCCCAATTGTTCCATAAGTTCGGTTAAACACTTGCCTCTCTTATTAACATAGTTATCTAATGAGGTTCTAGTGCCTTTGAGTGATGTACCGTCAAAAATTTCATCATCTAAACTGTTAAGTATGCCTAGCCTAGAATTGAAATCACCCCCAATGAAAAAATTTATACCATGAAATTGAGATAACAAATCATTTAATTCACAAAAAATTATATCAGCTAAATAATCATAATCATTACCTGGTCTCCAGTATACAATACCAATTACATAATGCTCATTTCCAATAATTAAATAAAGAAATAGTCCCCATTCGGAAGATATTAATGTTTTCACTTCAGATACCAGCCCTTTCCTTATGAAAAAAATACCAGACCTCCGCTGCTTCTGCCTCTCGAAAATTCTTTTTTCGCTAAGCTGTAGAAATAATCATATTCTTGAAAAAACCTTGGGACTAAGAAATTTTCATACCAGATCCATGTTTCACACAAGCCTATTACATCAAGTGCTAGAAGTTTCGCAATTTCAGTTTTCGCCAAATTAAAGAGAGTTCCATATCCATGCACATTCCAGAAACCAATTTTCAAACCTAAGCTTTCCCGTTTTTTGAAGGTTTGTTTCCTTGTTGTTTGAAGAATCGAGCTAATGGGTATTCCTTCCTATTTTTTCGTTTTTTAGGATTTCTGACTGAACTATCTGATCGGTCGGTATCACAAAAATCTTCATATGACGTGTCCTCGTCTAATGAAGCGTTTCCCGCGTCTTTGAAACCTAATCTCTTAAAGTCATCCTCTGATTTAATAAGAACAACGGGTGCACCATCGATTTTCCGCGCTAAAATTCGGTTATTCTGAAACCATACATACTTAAGAAGCCCCATACTTCTAAATTCTTTTAACTTTTTAAAAAGTCTGTGATGATAGGGACTCATGACTTCTGAGATGTATACTGGCAGTGTACTTTCATTTACAGTTGTTTCAAGAAAAAATTTGCCTTTTTCTGCCTTTCGTTTATTTTTGTAAGCTTTAATAAATTCCATTTTCTCTAAATTCCGTGAAAATTTAATCATTATAGAGGGTTCAAACTGTTTATTTTTTGAGGGGACTCGATAATAATTATCCAGATTTTCCTTAATTAAATTAAATTCAATCTTTTCGGAAATCCTCTGAATGACAGTAAAAAGAGTTTCGTTTTCTTTGACAGGAACGTTTGAGATTCTAACTTGATTGTAACGAGTATACTGTAAATTATCATATAACAAACAAGTTAAGTTAGAGACATTACTTTTTAAACAATTGTTTTCTTTAGATAATTTCTTATTTTCTTCCTTGACTTTATTTAGCTCTTGTTTTAAAGAAGACAGCGAGTTATTAATATTATTAATATTTCTATTGATCTCATTATTTTGTGTTTTAATTTCTGATATTTCGTTACTAATTAAAGTCATATTACCTGTAATAGTATTTAAACTTTCAAGAATAATGTCAAACTTAGCTGGATTTGTTGTTGTACTGTCCCCACTGCTTGCCGACTGGGATGGTGGGGGTTCCTTATCAGAGAGCATACTGTGTGTATTGTGCGTATGTATGAAACACTTGATAAAACCTTAATAAACCAATTGTTTCACACTCACCTAGCAGGGAAATGGTTCGGTAGAAAATTGTAAAATTTTAACACAATACTTCTAATCTATTAACAATGCTAATTGGAAATTTTCACAGCAAACAGTCACTTATAACTGGTGTTTAAGGCACTTAGTTTCAAGAGCGATGTTCACTCCATCAGAACTAACACTGAACTCCGAAAAGGAAATTTCAGAAAAATATTTGAAAGAAGTGGGAGAAATATCTCAAATATATTGCAAAATTTATGAAAAATGAGACTAAGGATTTGGATATGGTACATGGCGTAGTTTATGATGGCCAGAAGTTCATCATTGGTGATACTGAGATCTCCATCAGTAAAGACATTTTATCTGTTGGTGAAGATACCTTTTATGCTACTCCAGGACTTTTTGAATTGTTATATATGAAATATCCAAATTTACCGCAGGTGAAAAACACAGATTGCGATAATTACAAGCGAATACTACAACAAACGAACGCTCATAAAGAAGGACACAGTCCAACTGGAGCGATCAAGGAACTGAAAACAAACATAAAATATAGGAAAGTAATTTCAAAATTGTTTCCAACGAAAAAAGGGGCTGGATATATTGATCCTAACAAGCTTGTAGACAGATTAAGAGTGTTATTCGGCGCAAAGAATGCTGGTGTTGAAATAAAAAGAATAGAAGATCAACTGAGAGACGCAGGTATAATAGCCTAGACTCACCTACAATACACCTCATTTCATCATGACATCCGTTAAGGAGCAGATCGTGCACGAGTTGCATAGACCAGCAAGAAGAACATTCAAGAGAAAATCAGTTTTATGAAGGGAACAGACGACCTGTGGCAAACTGACCTCGTAGAGATGCTTCCTTACGCCAGGTAATATCTCTTAACAGTGATTGATTGTTTTTCCAAATATGCCTGGGCTGTACCACTTAAGAATAAGTCAGCACTTGAGGTGAGTAGAGCATTTGAAAAGGCATTGCAGGAAAGAAAGCCAAACAACCTACAAACTGATAATGGCAAGGAGTTCTATAACAGAATATTTACCAAGCTGATGAAAGTGAATGGTATAAATCACTATTCAACCTTTAATAATTTGAAAACTTCAATTGTTGAGCGATTCAATCGAACTTTGAAATCTGCAATGTGGAAAAAGTTTAGCCTGCAAGGATCCTATGATTGGCTAACCATCATAAACTCTCTGCTAAAGAAATTTAACCAAACTAAATATCGGACGATCAAAATGGCACCGGTTTTTGTACGAGATAAGGATGTAGAGGAACAGCTGTTGCTTGGTGTATATGCGAAGAAAACGAGCACTACCATTCCTAAATTCAAAGTAGGCGATCATGTACGGATATCCAAGTATAAAGCGCAGTTTGCCAAAGGCTATCATCCTTCATGGTCCACAGAGATATTTAAAATTATGGAAGTCAAAAATACCATTCCTATCACATATCATCTGCAAGATTATAAAGGACAAACAATTGCTGAAGGTTGTTATCAAGAGGAGCAAGAGCTAGTGAAATATCCTGATATCTATCTTGTGGAGAAGATTATGAAACGAAAAGGTGATAAAGTTTTAGTGAAATGGCTAGGTTTAGACAATTCACACAACAGCTGGGAGAATGTGAAGAATGCATTATATAAAGCCGGACAAGCTAACTGCGATTCAGTACATCATGAGAAGTGCTAAAGACAAAAAGAAGAAGAAGAAGAAATGAGTCATTCCTACCCCTAAACGGATTGGTGGGAATTCTTCTAAATTGAGTGGTAAAGCTAAACGAATTCTGGATGGACTAACTCGCCAACGGCTGAGTAATTTTGATCTTCTCAGATTAGCTAAATTGAAGAAAATTCCCCATATTAGAGGGTTATTCATGATTGATGAATTTCCAGTGAAACCGTGGAATAATGAGCGAGCATTTTCAATTTAGATAGTAGTTATGGGAGAGGAACTCACTGGGTTTGCTATAAGAAGAGAGGCGATTATGTTCAATTCTTCGATAGCAATGGCGCCAATCCACCTTCTGAACTAGTCCGTTATCTAAAAGTATTTCCTCGAACAGGAAGCAATATCAAAAATTGGGTAGCAACAATTGTGGACAGCTGTGTTTACTTTACTTGCTGGATCTCCTATAAAAGAAAGAATTTAGCTGAGTGTATTCATTTGGTTGCCAGAGAGCAGTGGGTTTGGACTTTAGGAGAGTGAATAAAAGGACAACTGCAGAGAAGAAAACCATCATTCCAGTGAGAACAGTTGACGAGAGAACATCGTTAACCAACAGCAATATTCGCTTTCTTCAAGCGGCAGCTTGCTACGTGTTGTCACCAAATGGAAGTGCTAGATTTGGAAGAAAGAAGTCTGTTCGACAATTCAATTGAATGTCATAGAATTGCATTCACATCACCCTTATGCGTCATCAAAACTGTTGCATGGTGATGAAATACGTATTAGTGTACAACATCAAGATTTATACACGCTGCTCAGTCAAAGTTTACTCTATTGGGAGGGCAAGTTTTTAAAAAAAGACGGCTCAGCAATACCAACTTCATCAAAATTAACCAAAAATGCATTTGCATTTCTATTTGATGAAATATGATATTAACTGAGTGGAGCTGAAATAGATCGTTTAAGAAATCCAGGAATTGCTTGCACACTTAATGGTTTGGTTTCACTTAAGGATGGCTGTCAATACATAAAAAACTGGTGCTGGTGTTATCCTCAGATTGATACGCTGAACATCACTTCAAATGAGGGATACTTAATCTATGTATTCCTCTATCATCATTACTAGGATTTTGTGAAGACTATCAGAAGATTGTGATCAATGTTAAACAAAAATTGACACTTGTTAGAAGCAGGTAAGATAGAAACGCTTACAAATTCAACCGACAGAGAGCTGAAGATGCGGTGGAATACTGTAAAATAGAATTTGTGAAACCATGCTGGAAGGTGCCCTACGTCACCGTCAACGAACATCGAGATTAGCTCTTATGCGTAATCTCAATTTTTTTTTTTTTCATTTATTTTTAATTTACATCTGTATATAAATACAATAGTAAATGTGCGGAAAGATACAAATCACCAGAGTCACTTGTATGGGAGACTCCATAAAAGAAGCAAACATATGGCTTTACTTAGTTGATAACTTAGCTATTCATTAGAGAGTCTCGAGGCCAGCGGCGTTTCAATCGTCTGGGAGGATTATCTGGAAGGGTAGAGGAACTTAGCTGGCGTACTAAAGGATTAGGGTGAGCAGAGGGGGATAGATGGAACTTTTTGTATTTGGTTTTAGCTACTTCGTTTATGTAAGGAATATTGAGGTCTTAATGTAGAGTGAGATTTGATACATAGAAGGGGGCATTGACAATTTTTCTGAGGATTTTGGATTGGAATGACTGGATTCGGCGGGAATTGGAATTTTTGGTTGAACCCCATAGTTCAATAGCGTATGTGCACATAGGCGTGAGTAATACCAATCTCAAATATGAAAAGGTATTTTCACTAAGTTTTAGGGGCTGGGAAGTATATGATTATCCACTATTGCCGGCAACTCAAAGACAAATCTGGTCACTGAAAAGATCAAGTGGAAAAGCCGCGCTACTTCATTTTAGCTTTTAAAACTGAACGAGCAAATAATGTGGAAAGCAATGCTAGCAACTTTGACCATTGTAATGTCATGTAAACTTTGACCATCATGACCATGTGTCAAATGTAAAACTTTATTTAAATTGTAAAGCTTTTCCATATGTTGATTTGAACATTGATTTCTCAGCTAATCGGTATGCACTATTATATCAATGTACGCTTCTTTTCAAATGTCATATTATGGCGAACAAATGAAACTTCTTGGCGAAATTTTAAAGAGAAAACACCCTTAATTGTAATCGATTGTTCTAAACAGTCTAAATCTTTCAAAACGGCTCAAGTTGATGTAAGATTGGAATTTGAATCGAAAATTCCGTTTCCCTCTTCCCCACCCCACGGCATATTGTCTTATTAACCATGATTGGGTGGTAGAATATAACCCTCTAACTGGCATTGTACGGCGTATGGTATAAAAAGATGTGAAATGTTGGCTCAGTGTTCAGTATGGCTCAGACAGGCGTACTGATTGCTGACTTCCTGTGCTTTGTGGATAGTGTAAGAGGTTATATTGTTTAAGAGCTTTCACTTTTTGATTATAACTATCAAACTATTCGGCACTGGATATTCAAACCGCCAATACAACATAAACAAACAGATAAAAGTAGAAGGACTAATTATTGGTTAGAAAATTATTATCATAAAATTAAGTGGAATGATGGGGAAGTTGAATATGAAGTGATTTGAGATATTTTCAAATGTATTGATTGTAACTATAAATTTGTATTTGTTAAGGGCTATGTTAAGAAAAGATTTCTCTTGCAAAATTTGTACAATTGTTGTGAAATCAACTTGGAAGAGTATGGTTGTCCGAAAATTGATTCACTTCAAGCAGTAGAAAACGGCAACCACTGTATTATACACAACACATGTAGGGAGAAATGTACGCAGTATCGAATTCAAGCCATTAACAAGTGGCTAAATAGGAAGTTTGGTTGGAATGATACAGAAATATTTTTCCTTGATGTGTGTGTATGAATGTGGTCACTGGGGATGCATTAAATTGCACGCAAACCTTGAATGTTGGTCATTGGCGTGGTTGAAATATCCGTAAACCTGACTTGTGGTCACTGGCGAGGTTCTAAAAAACCCGTAAATCTAGAATGAATTGTACCATGTTTGAATTATATTAGGGCAAAACCTAGAAAAAAAATTTGACACGATTACAAAAAACGGATGGGGCATTTCTCTGCCACTTGTTTTTTCTTAAATTGTATTTTGTATTAAGAAGAAGTTAATTTTATTTTAAAGTTGAAGTTAGTTTTCTGTAAATATTTTGTATTGTTTCAATAAATAAGTAAAAGATATTTAATATCGTTTTTATTAATTTCCTTATATTTTAATTAATAAAAAACTTTCTCGATTACCCCCAAACGATTGCTGAACAAAGAGGGGTAAACAAAATTATATTAATAAAGAAATACAAACTGAAAAATAAATGCAAGCTGATGCATGTTGAACATGCATGATGACTCATTGTATATACAAACCTTTTTCATAATAGGATTAAGTAATACAAAACATGCTAAGAAGACCTATGGTAACATGTCCGAACAGGCAAGAAAGGTAATGAGTACAAAGTTTTATTTTTACATATAGGACTAAGTATTAATAAACCATTTCCTGGACGACTCATTGTAGTTTCTTTGCATTTTTCTTAATAAGTAACTAACACGTTCGGACAGGCAAGATATATGTTGTTTTGATTACAAAGTTGAATAAACAAAATAATAAAAAGCGATTAATATAAGAATAGATATATTTTTTTTTGCTAATTAGGACAAAGTTTATTTCAAAAGGTGATGCAATAACTGACTTGTTGTAGTAGAAGAAAATAGATAGTGTTTTTTCTTATTAATAAATTAATTCAAAAAATCGGTAATAATCAATATGGATAATCGATATATTGCGATTAGCAGTGAAATACTACAGGCTGAGTAACGTTATCTTAATGGGAATTGTCTAGATAATAAATATGTATATTTTTAATCAATAAGACAGTGGCAATGCTATTGCTATGTGGCTTCATACGAATAATACATTGAAAAGGCAGTGGTTTTGTATGCAATATAATAAAATGATATTTCTAATCAATAAGGCAGCAGCAGATATAGTGCACATGCCTGAAACTAGCAATGACGTCTTAGGAGTGGTGATAAACGTTACTATAGTAGATTGTTTTGCCAGATGCAGTTCAGTTCTTTGTAAGTGCGCGTCGTGTTAAGTAGAGTGAAATATCAGCAGCAGCAGGCAGCTGGAAGGGGTAAGTCAATCTTTTTTTTTTTTGATTGTGTGGTGAAAGTTAGATGCCACTCTGCCATATTGTTTTTTCTAATTGAATTTTTCGTGAGTGGGTTGAGTGGGAATAAAATTATGATAGTGCGGGGGTTAAG